>CAUYQG010097224.1:0-71581 GCA_963574415.1 Tarsius wallacei
AAGTATATTCAGCCGGGCTCGGTGGCTCAGCCTGTAATCCCGCGCCTTTGGGAGGCTGAGGTGAGTGGATTGCCTGAGCCCGCGGGTTCGAGACCCACCTGGGCAAGCAAGATCTCATCTCTACAATAAATCAAAAAATTAGCCGGGCGCGGTAGTGCGCGCCTGTAGTTCCAGCTACTCGGAAGGCTGAGGCGGAAGGATCGCCGGAGCCCAGCAGGTCGAGGCTGCGGTGGCCGGGAGCGGCCACTGCACTCCAGTCTGGGCGACAGAGGGAGACTCCAACGCAAAAAAAAAAAAAAGAAAAGAAAGTATATTAATTTTCTACTGCTGTTGTAACTGACTATAAATTTAGAGAATTAAGATGACACTAATTTATATTCTCTCAGTTCTACTGGCCAGAAGCCTGAAATGAGTCTTACAGGGCTAACATCAAAAGAAGACTTCAGGGGAGAATCCATTTCTTGCCTTTTCAGTTGCTAAAGGCTGCCAGCTTTCCTTAGCTTGCATCTGCATCATTCCAATTTCTGTTTCTTTGGTCACATCATCTCCTTTTCTCTCCTGCTTTCCTTTTATAAGAACCCTTGTGATTACATTTCATCCACCTGAATGTTCCAATATACTGCCCTGTCTCACTATCTTCAACCTGCAAATTCCCTTTACCATAAAGTAAAATGTTCTCAACTTATATGAATAAGGACACACACATCTTTGAGGATCATTATTTAGCGTACCACAAAAAGCATCAATTTTATTTTTAAGTGAGAAAATATGGTATAAATTGGTGTCTAGAAATTAATGAAGCTTTATTCACTCTGGTAATGTAATCTATGTTTCATGTAATAAACAAATATGAACTATATACTGCACCAGGCAGAAATCTGTAATATAATTTATTTTTCTACCTGAAAGTGCAACTGTCAAAATACTATTAGCATCCTGAGAACAGTTTGGTATATTTATAATTGACATTTTTGCCCATGCTTTTTTTTTTTTACTAAATATGTATTATTCTGTTCCACACATCCAAATATTCAGAAATTAGGAATAAGTAGTTTCATTAGGCAAATGAAGGAAATTTGCTCTCAGTTCATAATATACATTGATTTTCAACTTGAAAATCAGAACTTACTACCAGAAGGACTTTAAAGCATACTTTTAGAAGGTAATCTATCGTCTTTAGAATTCATAAAATGTGATGAAAATACCTTAATCTAAAAATCCAGAGATTTTCTACCTTCATGGATTTATTCTGTCTGTACTTATTACACCATTTGACTTTGAAATAAAATTATCAGCAAGGTGCTTAGGAGCAGACAACAATTTAAATAAGTAAATAAATGCTTATTCAAAAATATTCTTAGGTCAATTTGGTGTTTTTCTATACCACTACTTAAATACTCCACTTTGTATTATTCTATTCTGCCACAGCTTCTGCCGAAAACATGGAAAATAAATACTATTAATCATGTTTTATACAACACAGTCCCCATTTTAACTAAGTGCGATTTATATTCTCAATATAAATTGAACTGTTAGCATTTATTCTGTCTCCTAGTCTTATTATTTACTCCATAGGTGCAAAAGTCACTATACTAACAGAGAAAAAATATTCTGTATTTTTAGATGCACTAAAGTAACAATACAAATAAATTAGTCTTTGAAAGTAAAGTTTCCATTAAAAAATTGAGACTTTTTTGAGTTGGAGTCTCTCTCTGTCGCCCAGGCTGGAGTGCAGTGGCATGCTCATGGCCACTGCAGCCTCGACCAGCTGGGCTCAGGCGATCCTTCCACCTCAGTCTTCCAAGTGTTGGAACTACAGGCACACGCCACCACTTCTAGTTAATTTTTTGACCTATTGTAGAGATGCGGTCTCACCAAGTTGCCCAGGCTGGTCTCAATCCCCTGGGCTCAGACAATTCTCTCACCTCGGCCTCCCAAAGTGTTGGAATTACAGGCTTGAGCCACCACTCTCGGTCTAAAACAATATATTATAAGTTTGAGCTACTCAGTTAAACTTAAATTATACACTCAATTGCCTATACATAATCATATGTTTACTTGTTCATATTTATAAATAATTTATTGACTAATTCATTAGAGTAACTACTATTTTTATAAAAATATTAATTAATCACTTGCTACTTGCTGGGCACTGTTTTAGAAACTGGGTATATAGCAGTAAACAAACACAAAATTCCTATGTGTGCTGTAAGCGAACATAAAATACTGTGTGCTGTTGGAGTCAGCTAGCATGGCTTATGAGAGCTGACTGTGGCCATTTTGTTGCAATATCAGTGGCATCACATTTATCTCTCCAAATCAGTCATGATAGAAATATTGACACCACACAGTAAATGGTATGTATTTAAGTATATTAACTAGATATGGACAGAGGTGAAAGATTATAAACTTTTTACTGAGATAGTTTTCCTAAAATAATTTCAGAGCTCATGAACTGAAAGTGAGGACGAAGAAGGAGTTGTTGGTCACAAGATTAGAAAAGGTAGAAACTAATTATCTAGGTGAATGCTATAAAAGTATTATTGTCAAACAACATTAAGGTGCTTTTTCTGTAACAGATGGTAAATGTGAAATAGAATAACTCAAGAAGAATTAGTACACAATGTGATTATTTACAAAGGTGCAGGTACAGGGAAACGATAATGGTTAATTCAATAAGTTAGAACTAGTAGCTCCCAGGGATTCACTGCTAGCCTGAAGGAGATAAAGGAAAGGAGAAGTTGCCAGAACTGAGAAGATACTATTAACTGAGAAGAGTTACTAAAACTGAAAAGGAGAAGTTACTAGAACCCCATGAGTTTTGCAGAGTGGGAATGCCTTAAAAATGCCAGTGATATTTAGACAAAAGACAGAATTCAAGATATACTTGAGGGAGAAAGCCAAGAGAATAAATTATCTGTCTTCACTCTCCCCATCTTCCTCCAGTTGCCTGCTGAGGGTCCTCATTAGTTAAATCAAACTGAGGTCTGAAGATGCAAGGAATCCCATTGATAGAATCCATGCACCTTGGTCTCCTAAGACAGGGTCTAGAAAGACAAAGAGAGTGGATCTTCTGTGGAAGTTATTAATCATAAATTTAATGTTAGAAAAATCAATACAGTTATTTTCTCCAGCCATGTTTCTGTTCAGTTTAAGAGTAGCATGAAAGTTGGATTTCAGTAGGACTGTAAGTTACAACGATGTAAGAAGGCCAAAATAGTTGTATATATAAAAGAGTCATTGTAGAGTGATCATAAGAAACTCTCCTTGTCATCATGTTTGTTGCCATTTTTTTTTCTCTTAAAGAGAGAACAGAGAATATTAGACAGTGAAAAAAAGTAGAGAGCAGTTGAAGTAGAAGTTGAAAGATTGTTAGAAGTGAAGTACTAAAGAATTAAGGTGCAAAGAAGTGAAAAAGTGGCTGGAGAGTGGAATGCTTTAAGTTGAGATTCCAGAGATTTTGGTATTTTATGAATGACCAGGTCTAGGATATTTTCATGTTCTAAGTGACTGATAAAAGATGAAATCATTGGAAACAAGGAAAGTCTAGGAACTGTAAATTTCAACAATCAAAAGTATCATAATCATAGTATTAGAATGAGCAACAGTGAGCCAGTGTATTAATCGGGACTCTCCAGAGAAACAGAACCAGTAGGATATATGGTGGGGGGGGAGTGAGAGAGAGCGCAATATGAGAGGTGAGAGAGACAAGAGAGAGGAGAGAAAGAGATAGATAGAGAGAGAGAGAGAGAGAGAGAACGAGAGAGAGGATTTAAGCAGCTTGTTCACATAAATATGAGAAGTGGCAAGTCCAAAGTTCTTTTACTTGTGATCGATTTTACTATCCGGTTATTTTTTGGTTTCATATCGATTCTAGGATAGTATATTCTAATTATGTGAAAAATGACCTTGGTACTTTGACAGGAGTTGCACTGAGTCTGCTGATTGCTTTGGGCAGTACAGTCACTTTAACAATACTGATTCTTCTGATCTGTTAGTATGGAATGTTTTCCTATTTGTTTGTGTCATCTACAATTTCTTTTATCAGTGCTTTGTAGTTTTTATTGTGGAGATCTTTCACCTCTTTGATTAAATATATTTGTAGGTACTTCATTACCTTTTAATCTTTTTATCTCTATTGTAAATGCAATTGGTGTCTTGATTTGGTCTTCAACTTGATTGTTATTAGTATAAAGAAATGCCACTGATTTTTGAACATTGATTTTGTATACTAAAATTGTACTGAATTCATTTATCAAATCTAAGAGTCTTCTGGAGGAGTCCATAGAGCTTTCTAGGTAAAAGCAAAAAGAACAAAGCTAAAGTCATCACATTACTTGACTTCACATTATATGATAAGGGTTTAGTAACCCAAACATCATGATAGTGGTATAAAAATAGACATGTAGATCAATTGAAAAGAATAGAAAGCCTATAAATAAAGCCACATATCTACGACCGACTGATCTTTAAGAAAGTCAAAAAAATATACACTGTAGTAATGACACTCTATTCAATAAATGGTGCTGGGAAAATTGGGTAGCAGTATGCAGAAGAATGAAACTGGGTCAATATCTCTCATCAAATAAAAAACTTACTCATTAAATTAAAGATTTAAATATAAGTCCTGAAACTATAAAACACTGGAAGAAATTCTAGGAGAAAACTGTCTAGACATTCTAGGCAAAGAATTCAAAAGTGCAAAAAATGACAATAACAAAATAGACACATAGGACTTAAACTAATAAGCATCTGCATAGGAAAGAAAAGCATTATCAGAGTAAACAGACATTCTAAAGAATCAGAGAAAATATTTGCAAGTTATGTGTCCAAAGGCCTGATATATAGTCTATAAACAAATCTATCAAATAAATAAACAGGAAAAATTTTTAAAAACCCATTAAAAATAAGGCAAAGAAATGAACAGACACTTCTCAAAGAAGACATACAAGTGACCAACAGGTGTTTGAAAAACTGTTCAACACCCCACTAATCATCAGAGAAATGCAAACTAAAATCACAATGAGATATCATCTTATGCCAGTCAGAGTGTCTATTATCAAAATTTTAAAAAATATCGATATTGCCAAAGATGTGGAGAAAAGAAAACACATATTGTTGGTGGGAATGCAAATTAGTACAACTTATGTGAAAAATAGTGTGGTGATTTCTCAAAGAACTAAAAGTAGAACTACCATTCTATTCAGCAATTCTGCTACTAGATATATACCCAAGGAAAAGAAACCATTACATCAAAATGATACCTTCACTTGCATGTTTAAGAAGCACTCTTTATGATAGTAAAGATAAATAATCAACCTAAGTATTCATCCATGAATGATTTAATAAAGAAAATGTAATATAGATATGGATATATAGATATAGATATTACACACATACTCTATAAAACACTATTCAGTTATATAACTGAAATTATGTCTTTTGCAGCAACATGGACGGAACTGGAGACCATTATCTTAAGTGAAATAACTCAGAAACAGAAAATCAAAAGCTGCATGTTCTCACTTTTAAATGGGAGCTAAATAATGTGTATGCATGGTCAATAAAATGTGAAATAATAGACTTTGGAGACTTGGAAGGTTGGAAGGGTGGGAAGGGGATGATGAATGAGAACTTACTTAATAGGTACAATGTGTACTATTCAGACGATGGTAACACTAAAACTCAGACTTCAACAATACATATTATCCATACAATAAAACTGCAATTATACCCCTAAATTTATGCAAATACTTTTTAATAAAAGAAAAAAGAAAAATCCAAAAACCACAAGGGAGCCCAGTAGATTGGAAACTCAGGCAGTGTTCTGTGCTACTTTCTTCAAACAAAATTATTTCTTCTGGAAAACTTGGTCTTCAAACTGCAGCAAATTGATTGGATGAGGGTCACCCACGTTACGATTTAAGGGTATACTTAAAGTCTACTGATTATAATAAGTGTTAATCATATATTTTAAAAAATCTTTACAGTAACATATAGACTAGTGTGTGACCAAACAACTGGGCATCATAATCTTGCAAAGATGATGCATAAAATTTACCATTACAGCAAGGATTTAAAATCTAAAGAATAGAGGGAAAAAAATCCCATGAAGGTAGAAGATTGAAGAAAGAGGGTTGGCAGTTGGTAAGTCTGTAGAAAGGACATTAAAACCTGAGTCCATGAGGAAAGGAACAAGTGAGTGTGGTATAGATCTGGAAGCAGGAATAAAAAGTAAGGTGGTCAACTAGTTTAATAGTAGTCTACAGTTTACAACATGCTTCTAAATATGTTCTCTCTCTCAATTGAATCATGTGCACACTCTTAAAAGCTGGGTAGCTCACTCTTCACTTATTCACATAACACATTTGCTGAGTGGCTGTCATATGCCAACATGGCTTCTATGGGAGATACAGTGAAGGTTAGTCCTCACCTTTCCAAACATTTTCAAGGAAAAGACTGTTATATAGATATATGAAATGACTATTAAAAGATACTTCTATAAAGAGCCTCCACTCATAAGATGCTTTTATATATTATCATTGTACTATCACTCTATCATTATCATTTAGTATGTATTGTATATGTAGTATGTATTTTGAACCTGATCCTCTCGAAATAAAGAGCTGAGAAGTACAGAGTTTCACATTACAGACAAGCATTTCCAGTTGACCAATCACTTCTCAATTTTTTCCTCAAGGTCATGTTGTGGGATCATTTGAAATTGACAGAAAAAGCCTTAGAGATTTTAACAAAAGCAGAAGAATTATAATCTGTTGTGATTATGGTGCACTGAGAGTGGTTTAATAGATAATACCAAATGATGTGGTTATGGTCCAAGGAATTTTAGCCTTGGTTTTATGTCTGAAAACACAGGATTATGGAACCAGAACTTATACACAATTTTACAGAAATGTCAACATATTGTTTCAGATATACTTACCCTATGGCTTGCAGGGAGAGAGTTAAATGAAGTGATCACTGAATTCACTCTATTATTTTAAAGATTTAGGAGAAAATGATAATTGAAATATTCCCTGCTTATATTAAAAGGCAGAAAAATAATTACTTTAGTATTATCCCTATATATTAAAACTTTCCCCAAATAAAGATAATATTTTTTTTAAAAAAGAAGTGGGGTACAATTCGGGGTTAGGTACACATGTGGTCACTTCTTTTAAAAAATTATTGAGGTATAAATGGCACACAAAATTTGTACATATTTAGTATATATACAATTTGATGATTTGGAGGGATGTATACAGCTTTGAAAACACCACCACAATCTATGCCCTAAGTATATTCATCCTCTTCAAGAGTTTTTCCTGACTTTTTATCTATTATTATTTTTTCTTCATTTTTCATTTTTTCTTTGTATGGGAATATGTAAGTAATAAACTAAAACAGTTACAATATCTAAAAATAACTAGCTAAATATTTAAAAATCAATGTTTAACTGGATCTTTTAAATGCAATGATACAAATGTTTTTTAGGTGATTTACTATTTCTTGATAATTTCCAAATGCACATTGACCAGATTAATCAGAAAGATTATTTTCTCTTTATCTCATTACCATTCACATTATTAGAGACAGGAAATCTTTTCTTTCCATTTTCTTTTTTTTAATTTTAGGGGTACATGAGGTTTGTTACATAGGTATATTGTGTGATGGTGAGGTTTTTCCTTCTATTAAGTCCACTCCTCAGGTGGTAAGCATGGTACCCTATGGGTGGTCTATCAACACCTGTCTCACTGATTCCCTCTTCATTTAGTAGTCCCCCGTGTCTGTTGTTCCAATTTTTAAGCCTATGTGCATTCAATGCTTAATTCCCACTTATACATGAGAACTTGTGATATTCAGTTTTCTGTGCCTGTCATAATTCTCTTAGAATGTTGGCCCCTCATATCCCTAACCAGAGACACAAAAAACCTATACAATAAAAATTACAAAACGCTGCTCAAAAAAATCAAAGATAACACAAAAAAATGGAAAAAAATTTCATGCTCAAGGATTAGAAGAATCAACATTGTTAAGATGCCCATCCTACCGAAGGCAATCCACAGATTGAAGCAATACCCATTAAGTTACCAAAAACATTCTTCTCAGACCTGGAAATGACAATACAGGAATTCATATGGAAACATAAACAACCACGAATAGTCAAAACAATCCTCAGCTAAAAAAAAAAGCGGAGGTGTCACACTCCCAAACTTTAAACTTTATTATAAAGCAATAATAATCAAAACAACCTGGTATTAGCACAAGAACAGGCATTATAGACCAATGGAACAGGATAGAGATTCCAGAAGCTAAACTTCAATTTCTTAACCAATTCATCTTTGACAAATCCTCCACCACCAACCACTGGGGAGAGGAGAACCTATTCAGTAAATGGTGCTGGGAAAACTGGCTGGCCACATGCAGAAGATTGAAACAAGTCCTTTACCTATCATCATACACAAAAATCCATTTTAAATGGATTAAGGAACTAAACGTAAAACCCCAAACTATAAGAACCGTAGAAAATGCAGGAGACACCCTTATGGAAATTGGAACTGACAACCAATTCCTGATCAAAACTCTAAGTGCCCATACCATAAGAAATAAGATAGACAAGTGGGACCTCATCAAATTGATGAGCTTCTGCAAAGCAAAAGAAACCATCATGAGAGCAGGCAGACAGCCCACAGAATGGGGAAGTACATTTGCCAACTGTATATCTGACAAAGGCCTAACATCTAGGATCTATAAGGAACTCAAACACACCAAAAGGAGAAAAGCAAATAACCCCATTAAAAAGTGGGCAGAAGACATGAATAGACACTTCTCAAAAGAAGATATACAGGCAGACAACAGACACATGAAAAAGTGCTCAGCCTCACTCATCATCAGAGAAATGCAAATCAAAACCACACTGAGATAACACCTAACCCCAGTAAGAATGGACATCATTAATAAAACAAACAACAACAGATGCTAGGGAGGATGAGGTGAAAAGGGAACACTTCTACACTGTTGGTGGGAGTGTAAACTAATACAGCCTCTGTGGAAAAAACTGTGTGGCAGTTCCTAAAAGATCTAAAAATCGACCTTCCATATGACCTTGCAATCCCCTACTGAAAGGATACCCGGAAGAACTCAAATCACTCTATAAAAAAGAAACCTGCACACGTATGTTTATCACAGCATTATTCACAGTAGCAAGAATACGGAACCAACCGTGCTGCCCATCAAAAGAGAACTGGATTTAAAAAATGTGGTACATATACATGATGGAATATTATGCAGCCATAAAGGAGGACAAAATCATGAACTTCACAGCAACCTGGATGGAATTAGAGTCTATAATACTGAGTGACTTATAACAGAAGCAAAGAACTGACTGAGTATCACATGTTCTCACTCATAAGTGGACCTTGAACAATTATCGTAATACTACAAGAAAAGGATTGGCAGTAGCAAGAAACTGTGGGGAGCGGGGGAGATGGGATTGGCAGTAGTGGGAATCTGCCGGGGGAGGGGGGCACACCTCATCAACAAGGGTACCTGAATCATGAACATTTGTATACCTAACCCTGAATTGTACCCCACGTATTCAAAATAAATTAATTAAAAGAGAGAAAAAAAAAAGGAATGTTGGCCTCCAACTGCATCCATGTTGCTGCAAAAAGTGTGATTTCATTCCTTTGTATGGTTGCATAGTATTCCAAGGTACCACATTTTCCTAATCCAGTCCACCATTGATGGGCACCTAGGTTGATCCAATGTGTTTGCTATTGTGAATAGTGCAGTAATAAACATATTGGGATAGGTGTATTTTTAGTAGAATGAATTATGGTCCTTTAGGTAAACACCCAGTCATGAGATTGCTGGGTTGAATGTTAAATCGATGTTTAGTCATTTGATAATTTTCCAAACTGTCTTCCACAGCGGTTGAATAACTTGCATTCCCACCAACAGTCTATAAGCATTCCTTTTTCTCTGCAACCTCACCAACATTTGCTGGTTTTTTTGTTTTTTAATTTAATGATAGCCATTCTGACAGATGTGAGATGGTGTTTTCATTGTGGTTCTGATTTGCATTTCTCAAGTGATTGATGATGTCAAACATTTTTTCTTTTTTGTTGTTGTTGTTTTAATGTCTCTTCATGTCCTTTGCCCACTTTTTAATGGTGTTATTTGTTTCAATTTTTTTTCTGTTCATTCAAGTTCCTTATAGGTGCTAGCTATCACAACTTTGTTGATCCATAGTTTGCGAATATTATCTCCTATTCTTTAGACTATTTATTCTGATGATGCTTTATTTTCCTACGAAGAAACTTTTTAGTTTGATAAGGCCCTACTTTTAAAATTTAATCTTTGATGCATTTGCATTTGAGGACTTGGTCATGAAATCGTTGTTTAGGCTGATGTCCAGGAGAGTGTTTCCTAGGTTTTCTTATAGGATTTTTAAAGTTTGGTCCTTGTTTAAGTCATTAATCCATCTTGAGTTAATTTTTGTATATGGTAATAGGTCGGGCTTCAGCTTCATTCTTCTACATATAGTTAGTCAGTTTTCTCAGCACCATTTGTTGAGTATGTGTCATTTCCCCAATGTTTGGTTTTGTCAACTTTGTCAAAGATGTGTTGTTTTCAAGTCAGTGATTTTATTTCTGGGTTCCCTATTCTATATCATTGGTCTAGGTGTCTACCTTGATACAAATAATTTTGAAAAAAAAGTTTGACTCTTTTTGTTATTGTTGGATTTTTTGCCACTTAAAATACTGGTATTATGGCCAAATATTTCTCTCTATTGTTAGATTATGTAATTTCTTTTGAACTAACTTTCAGTTCACCAATTCATTCCTCTATGTCTTACATTCCATTGTTGAGCCCATTCACTGAGCTTCTTCATTTGGGTTTTTTTCTTTGTTTGTTTTGGTTGTTGTTGTTTTGTTTTTACTCATAAAAATTTTTTAAGTATGTCCTCTATTTCTTTTCTGAGACATTCTATTCTATCATTTGCTTTAAGTATGTTTATATAGTATTTCCAGAATTTTTAATTTATTAGACGTAGAAATAGCAGAGTGCATGTTTTTCTCTCTTAACTTGTTTTTCGTATTTTTAGTGTAGTATTATTAGGACAATAATTAAATTTTTATCTGCTTTTGTTTTGCTCCATGTTACTTATTTTTATAATTGTGCTTTACTTGTCTACAGAATAGCAGATTTTTGGTTTCTGTAAAATTATTAAATTCAAGAAATACTAGCTTGACCCACCCCAAGGCAGTCATTTAATCATTTGAGGATAATGTGTTTGGCCATTAAATAGAGAGGCTTTGGCCTTATTATAAATAGGTTTCCAGGCAATTCTATGAAAAATAAACTGAAAACATTAAACTTATGTTGATTCATATTGTGGAAAACAAAAGTTAATTGCTCACATCAGAAATTCTATGTTTAAAGTAATTGTAAAAACCTATAAATGCAATAAATAAATAAATAAAACAAGCTAAACTTTATGATTTAAAGAAAAAAATCTATATTTCAAATTAAAATAGTAAATAAAAATTTTTTTTAGAAATTCCCAATAAAAGATCACAATTTTTTTTTCAGGGAGGTGCTCATTAGCAATATATATTTTTGGAGAAAACATATTCAACAATTATGTCTAGACTAGATAAGATTCTCATGTCTAATATAAACTATGGTGTCAATTACAATACCCAAAACAAAACTGCTCACCTGCCCTTTCAACTGGAAAAGTGTGGTTCTATGTGACCACTTAAAAGGTTTTCCCAGATTTAATAGTTTCATGACTTAGTCTATTAAGTTGCAACTGGGACTCTCACATATATTTCATATTAGAAATTGCTTTTTAATAAAACTGTTTTCCTTTTTGAAAGTTTATTACAAAATAACTCTGATGTATATTAAAGATAAAATATTACCTTATCTTTTAGTAACCTGAAAGTGTCAAGGCAAAAATAATCAAGGGGGAAAAACTGCTTTTATTTTGCTTTAAATATAAAACCTAAGCATCTATACAAATTGGAATCAAGATAAAAATCGTCTGGTTCTAGTTCTGTCATTGAATCAAGTCACTTAGCCATTCTCAGTCCTTCTTCCATTTGTAAAATAATTTTTGCTGTGTATGCCATGTGTATGGTGCCAATTGTGTACTGTAGGTCTTAAAGTTCCAGTAAGGGGATTAATACATTTACCCTATTTATTTAGCAAATAAATATGATATGCCCCTTATATATTGATGAATCAGAAAGGATGTAAGCACAAGGCCAGCCCTCAGAGTGTCTCAGTGTTAGAGCTACTGATGTCAAGAGATCAGGAAGCCTTCACAGGGTAGTAGAACCTCAACCTAGGAATAGCAAATAGATGAGATGAACTTCCTTATGTGTGAGTAGATTTGAGAACATGATGAATGTGCACTCTCCTTTTAGAACGCTGTGCAAAAGTTATATCTGTGTACGTTTCTCTTGAATGAGTAATTTTATATCTTTAGCCTGAAGAGTGAGAGGTCAATGACTCACTTCATGTTAAGAATTGCTGCCTTTAAGGAAGAGCAGGATTGAAACAGAGTATGGAGAGGGCAGGTTAGATGTCCTAGCCAGACCAAGCAGTATGAGCAAGGATACAAAGTTACAGAGAATAAGAAATAGATGCCAGAAACCAGTGTATTTATGATAACATGAAACTCTATCATGTTATCAAAGAAAAACTATTAAAAAGTTTTAAAGGAAAATGAAAAGCGTGTTCAGTTAAGCTTTAGAAAGATCGGTCTGACAGTTGCATGGGGGATGAATCAAAGAAAAACTAGATTAGAGATTGGTAGATAGAAAACCTGATATTGTATTCCAGGATAGAGATGAGAATGGCCCACATTGAGGCAGTGTGAGATATGGATTTCAGAATAACTTGAGATAAAAATGATAAAAAGTCAATATGATTGAATAAAAGAAATATACTGAAATCTACAAAATTCTATATAAAAGTAAAACTTTCTTTCTTTTTTTTTCCTAGACAAACTCTTACCTAGAGTGAACCTACATGATAACATGACAACTGTGAGCAGGTTAGCATCAAAGAACATTGAATGCGACTTTGCCATTATAAGATGAATGCACCAAATACCACTGGGCAACATGTCTCTGTAACAGGAACAGATAAACTACATTTTAACTTACTTGTTTCTTTTTTTATGGAAGACTTGTATTCATACATGCCTGCATGTTCAAATACATCCTTTAGAAAAGAATTTCTCAATCCTTTATGTGCAAACACCTGGGTATCTTGATAAAATGCAGATTCTGATCCAGAAGTTCTGGAATGGATCTGTAATTGTCTGTTTCCAATAAACTCCAAGGTGATGTCAATAATGCTGCCGATTCCTCCACTCTAGCTGTCGGTGCCTCCCACAGGTCCTCTGGGATTGCTTTTGCCAGGTTCAGTGTGTCCACTCTTCAGTGGTTACCTGTTTTTTTGCTATTAATGTCTTGAAAGGACTGTCCTTGGGCTACTGTTTATGCCTTGCTGTGCACCACCACCAACAGTTGTCTGCAACCGGTATCTGGGTGCAGTTTCTGCCTCAGTGTTCTTTAGCAGAGTGGAAGCAGGCTGGACCTCACCTGAAACCATAGCCTTACTCATTTTACTCCACTCTGTTCCTGAAAGATTTCTCCAGAGAGCACCGCCTTGTACTTCCATATGAAACCCTATCTTAGACTTGGCTTCCAGGAAATCTGTTTGAGACATTTGCAGGCCGCACTCTGAGAAGCAAGGGTAGAGTGATCTAGAGTAACCTAAAAAAGGTATAGTGGACTTGGGGTCCTGTATATTGGATTTTTTAAAATTTATTTTTAAAATTAATTTTTTTTTTATTTTAAAGATGTGAGGTACAGTTCAGGATTAGGTATACAAGTGATCACAGTATAGGTAAAGTTTGGGTCTCCCTTGAGTCCCCACTTTACCTGGATTGAGATCAGGTATCCTTATTGATGTTAGGTGTCCCCACTCCCAGCAGTTTTCCGTTACTGCCAATCTCCTTCGAAATTTTCGTTTCCAGAATATTCCTAGAACAAATGCTAGAGGAACAAATGCTCTTTTAGTGTCCATAGGAAACAACCTGAGGCAAAACTATGCAAAAATTGTATTTGAGAGGTGGCAACTTAGGCAAGAAAGACAATAATGAGAGGAAAGGAGATGGAGAGGAAAGAAATACAAAGTGATGAGTTACTGAAATGGTCCACTTCACAAGAAAACTACTGGTTACTCAGTCACATGAGATATGTAGAAACATTGCACTTCAGAACACCCTGGAGGTGAGGAGAAGCAAAAGACACTTATCCATTCTGTTTTGTATTGCACAAATCCCACTTCCAAAATATATTACCTAGATGGACAGTGAACTGCTGAAGACTTCCGATACCACTACCAGAGTAGAGGAATTCATGTAGGTCCAGAAGTAATGGAGGAAGTCAGAGTATTTACAAACCCTACCGGGTCAGGCCTGGGTACTGGAACTTTTTGGATCCCCACTACAGCAGACATAGTGGGCCCAAAGACAGCACCTAGGCTTAGGAGATGTGACAAATTGATTCTCGTGAATGGCTAGACATGGCTTGGGTGGCAGCAGCAGTTAAAGCAAAGGAGCCATTTAGTCTGTCCATACCTTCATAGCACAACACCAAGAAGACAAAAGGAGAAGAAAGTCCCATCCTTCAATGTAGTAGCCAGCTACAATCTCCTAAAAAAGACATTAACTGTAATTACAAATTAAAAACTGCCTTCACTTCTGAATCTGTTTTTGTTGTTGTTGCTGCTGTCTTGTCTCTCGATTTCAATGGATTTCCCTCTATCTCTCTTCTCCCCTCCTTTTTCCTCCCTTCCTTTCGTGTTCTCTCTTTTATTCCTCTTCTCCTTCTCTTTTGGGCCCCTCCCTCCTCCTTTTTTTTTGTTCTTTCTCCTTTCTTTTTCTGTTTTTCTTTCTTTTCTCCTTCCTTCCTTCCTTCCTGAGGAAATCATTTCAAGAATTATTAGTCAACTAGCTGAAAAATATAGACATAATCTCTGCTTTTTCAAAAATATATCATATTGGAGACCGTCATACTAAGTAGACTGTAACAGAAACAAAAAATCTAATACAGGATGTTTTCACTCATAAGTGGGCCCTGATCACTGGTCACGTGAGCACAAAGGTGGGAACAACAGAAGCTGGATACTGATAAAGTAGTGAGGGAGGGAGGAGGGATAAGTGGCACACAACCACACATACACTGGTATTAGGTCCACTCTCAGGGGGAGAAAGGGCCAACCAGAAGCCCAAACCATACTTGTGTACAGTGTTTTCATGCAGTCAATCCTCACATGTACCCAGCAACTCTTAAACAAAATATTAAATTATATATATTATCTAGATTAATTTTTTTCTATAACCTAATTTTATTGTTTCTTTTTAAAATTCACTTCATTGGAGATATTTCACATAATTTCTCTACTCTGTGACTTGATATTTTTGCTCAAATTTAACTATTTGTAAAATACAATTTCTTTATTTTAATCACAAACAGTAAAGAAAAATAAATATGTAGTTATATAAAGAAAAGGAGTGGAAAAATCTATGAAAAAAGATTGTATGCATGCTTTTGTGGGCATTTGCCTTTGTGTTCATGGGGTGGTGTTTTAATTCTTTTTTTAAAATTTTCATAGTATAGGAAAATAAAATAATAATGATGGAATCAGAAGTGAACTAGAGGGTATTTAGAAACTGATTAATTTGAGCCTTACAAAAAAAAGAAAAAGAAACATAAATCTTTTATAATAATAAGTGTTTTGAATTAATTGAAGTAAGAAATACGGGGCAAACAAACCAGGGATCAGAATTGGACTTGAATAATCAATAAATACAGAGCAGAATTCTCACTCTTTATTAGCAATAGAATTTTTAGACTATGGAAGACATTTAAATAACTTCACAAAAGAGGTCAAATTTCATATACTTATTTATGATATATCTATTCGTTGTCTTAGAGACATACCGGATTTAAGCACATAATACTGTGATTAAGTATTTAGCCTTGTTTAGCTGTTTGTCTATCCATATGTTCTCTGCCTTTTAAAATGTTTAGGCAGATTTCTGTTTCAATAATATTGTCACCATCAACTTTTGAATGTTCTGTCTTTTACAGTAACAAATAAATAAATAAACATGTAACATGCCTTTAGTCTAGTGTGTTGGGGACAGGTTCAAAGTGTGCCACTGTGAATGTCATCCAAAAACTGGAAATAAGTAAGGTGACATTTGAATTTATCAAGCAGTCCAGGTAACATAAATAGATTTATGCTTATTGGTCTTCATAATTATTTATAATGTACTTCTCACTCTCAAATGTGTCCTGGTGTGGGTTATAAATACTCAAAAATGAGAGTAAGATGATTGCCATTGGGGTATTAAAATACAAAATTTGAAAATAATTTCAAATTACAGGCAAAAGGCATATCTTGAAACCAAAAAGAAATAATTAGAAGATAAGCAATTGAATTGGAAGGTAAAAAAAGAAAGCATACCTATTTGTAGGTAACATGGTCTTATGTAGAAAATCCTAGAGACTATAAAAAAACTGATCAAACTAATAAAAATAAACTTGTAGAATACAGAATCAACATGCAAAAACCAGTTCTGTTTCTATACACTAACAACAAACTTTATGAAATAAGTAAGAAAACAGTCCCATTTATAATAGCAAAAGGAGTACAATTCTTAGGAATAAAAGCTAAGGAGATACAAGGCTTTTATACTGAAAATTACAAGTCAACAGGAGATTTGATCTCATGTTAATTATTCTCACCACAATAAAATAAAATAAGTAATTAGAAGGTAGTAACATATCTAAAAAACTGCTATTTCAATTAGAAAAGGGTTAGTGAATAATAGAAGCCTATAAAAATCAATGTCATAGATTCTGCTTATGCACTTATGGCTCTGTGTAGCAGTGACCTGAATCAGGACATTTCTAAAGCATTTTAGTCACTGCAGAAGTCTCATCTTAGTATGAAGATGGATATATATGGCAATCACAACACAATGATGTTAATGATTTAGAGTCTACAGTTTTCTTCCTTTGCTCTAATATTGTGCTATCAAGCAGTCTTCTGATTCATTTGATCTCTTATGTAGAACTGTGCACACACATTTTTTTATTCGACTTCATTTAACAACACCTACCATGTGTCAAGAATTGTGATGGACATTGGGGATATTAAGATGAATCCTGTCCTTAGAAAGCTCACAGTCAAGATGGGAGAGAGAATAAGAGAGCAAGAGAATGAGAGAGAGAGAGAGAGACAGACATAGAGAGAGAGAGAAAGAGAGAGAAATGCGATAATTACAGATTACAGTTCAGCATGATAAATGTGATGGTAGTCATATGTCATATGCACAAGATATTATGAGAACATCTAATCTAATCATTGGAATTCAGAATAAGGGGTGTAAAATGTCGAGGAAGCCTTCTTGGATGAGGAGATGACATTTAAGTGGAACTAACAATAGAATGACAATAGGAGTTGGTCAGAAGGAATAAGAGAATGTGCATTACAAGCAAAAAAAAAAAAAAAGACACAGAAAGCCATTAAGGTGCTTGCAATTTATATTTGAAAATGTAGTAGCAAGGATTTGGGGGCTTTTTATGTTTTAGACTTTTTTTCCTTATCTGATTTACGTAGTCCAATAAGGTGGCAGCTATATTTCTCATGATAAACATGTTGCCTTTTTAGTTTATACATGCGCTCATGAGGACATGGCTAATGAAATTACATTCTTGATTCATGTTTTATTAATTTAAGAATTTCTTATTTTATTCTTTAAATGTGAAAAAGTTAAATATGCATATAATATTGATATTTTGAAAATATATCACTTTTCTTACATATAAATGATGTCCCCTGGCAGCCATTCCATCACCATGGATCTTCAAAATGAGATTCACAAGCAACGAGCCAGAAAGAAGTAGTATTAAATATAGGCAAAGACTTTGACTGATAGGAAGGATAAGTAGAAGAAAAAATAATTCTAGGTCTATGTGGAAGAGAGAGAACAAAAGCACAACAATAAGAGAGAAGTGAACTACCAGATATGTGCATCCTTACTTTCCCATCCGGAATACATTTCTAGCGATTGGCCTGGTGTTAGAAAAAGAGGAACAAGGAATCCTTAATACCTGTTAACCATTTTCAATATCTTGGGAGAGATGAATAGAGTTTTTCTTCATCGATATGCAGCTGTCACATCAAAACACAAATGGTAATATACCACAGTTTGAGACAGAGCTTATAAATTTGTTGGCTCCCTTGAGGTGTGGAAGAGATTCAGAATTTCCCAGAATCTCTTATGACTATAAGAATTTCTTAAAGTTATAAGAAGATAGCTGATAGAACCAGGACTAGCTCTAGTAGGGAGAAAATGTTTCTTAAACCAGACTCAGCATTAACATCAAGTTATAGCAAGACATCAGGAATTTCGACTTCACCTACAAAAGTTGAAGTAAGACCATGTGATCAAAAAAGGACCACTGGGTCTTACCATACCAGGAGACAAGCATGTATCTACCAGCTTCAGATTTTAATCAGATACCTTCTTAAGGAACAGACCAGAAGAGCCTCCTTGTCCAGAGATCGGAATGAATACAGAGGGCAGTAGGCAGACAGAAGTCCCATTCATTGCAACAGTATACTTTCTTTCCTGATACCTCACTGCCATCTTAGATAGAGGATATAAAGGAGAAAATAAACAAAACACCAAGCATGTATCCAGTAGAGATCAAAGGGCTTTAAGGACAGTTTTTACATCTGAGGGTCCAAGATAAATTGACAGTACAAGTCTGCCTAACTACTTACTCTTGCTATACAGACAAATGGATTACATGAGTTGATGTTCTTAAGCTCTTTTCATAACATGAAGTATAGATGAAACCCGGAAGTTCTTCCATGTGTGCTGGTGAGAGGTTGCAGTGAGGTTGTAGACAGTGGCAAGGCATGGAGCAGAAGGATTATTGTAAAATTATAGTCAGTTATCTATTTCTATACTAATATATATATATATGTATATATATATCACAACAATTCATTATTTTTTATGACTCTAAGTTCACCATCTCCACAGTTCTGCTGGATTTACCTATGATTACTCATGAACCTGCAGTCATCTGATGGGTGCACTGGGGCTAGGGTTCAAGACATACTCACCCACATGCCTAACAATATGTACTGAGTACCTGAATTTTTTTCCACAACATTTCTCATAAACTTGTCTTCTTCAAATTATGCTTATCTCAGGATTCCAAGAAAGTAAGAGTAATAGCTGAAATAGCACTTTTATTATATCTCATTGCTCAAAGCAAGTTATGAGACTAGCCAAGATTGAAGAAGATGGATAAACAGACTTCCTCTTGACTGGAGGCACAAAATGATCATATAGCCAAGGCATGAAGGCACAAGATATGATTATTTGGAAGCCTTTATTATAGCCCTTTCCCCATGAGAGACATGATGACTGCACTACAAAAACTGTGGAGAGAACTGGAAACATAACTGAGACTATGAAGGTTAAGGCCAAATGGAATGAAAAATATGGAAAAGAGCTTCACTCCCAATGTCAGCAATAGTTGCTAGCAGAAAATCAGTGATCCATAGTATGTAAGATACTCCCCAGAAATCAGAGTGCACAGGAGATTTGAGCAGATCCAAGGTCCCAAAGCTACCATTCACCTTCTCCTCCAGATCATGCGATTCCTGGTGAGGAAAAAGGAGACACAGAGGAAATCTTAATCAGATTGCTGACAGACTTATCTTTTGGAGGATGGGCCTTTGTTGTAGTACTGGCTTCTCCCACTTGGTAAGTGTTCTAGAAAGTCATTGGCATCAGTGTAACAGCTATCATTGTTGTAAGAGGCTGTGTTCAACTTCAGTGATTTTTTTTATTGTTTCAACACTTTGTTCATTTCATAATGGGTAGATTTATGAGCACACCTGCCCACACCATGTTGAGTGTTCAGCAGTTTTTCACCAAAAACAGCATGACCCTTATGTCCCACCCTCCCTACTTACCCAATCTCACCTGGAGTGATTTTTGTTTTGTTTCCCAGGATTCCTCAAAGGGAAACATCTGCTGATGTGGAAGAGGTGAAACAAAAAAAAGGCAGAAGCACTAAAAGGCATCAAAATTGATGATTTTAAAAACTGTTTTGAGCAGTGAAAAAAAGTGTCTCCATAGGTATATTACATCAGACAGAGAGTACTTTGAAGGTGACTGAAGTTTAAACATGTAAGAATAAATACGCAATTTTTTATAAATAAATTTCAGGGTTTTTTTTGGATCTCCCTCGTGTATGTCTAAAAATGTTCAAACTGGAAAAGACTGAGATATCATTAATGGGCGATTTTAAGAATCTACCCATCCATTTCAAAAACTTTTCATACGTAACTGCTATAGCGGGATAAAAACAAGGAAATAAAGCAGTTGTATTTGATTTTCAAATAGAGAAAGTAATGTATTAAAATTTTTATATGTGTATATATGGATAAAAGAAGAATTTCCCTATATGTCTATTTTTCTATTTTCTTATATGGAGAGCAAAGAACATGAAAGAGATATAATAGACGCACACAGAGACAGAGTATATGGAGGCATAACTAATAATGATTAATTGGAGCATTATTAAGATTTTAATAATTAATATTATTGAAGAGTATTCAATATTTATGAGAACAAGTGAGAAAAAACTGGGACTAAATTGATAATGGAATAGAAAAGAGTTATGTTATAGCATGTGTAATTCATTCTGAATTTACAATGTTCCGCTAATGCTATTGAATTGAATTAAAACATGATTTATTTATCCAAATAAATTTGCCTGTATAGATACAGTCTATGTTGATTTTAATTTATTACCAAAGGAAATATTTTTTTAAAAATTTCAATAACTCTTTAATATAATTTTAACTAGTTGTTACATTACTTGTGAATGTGCGTTAATGTGATAAATTGTTTAGAATGCTGGTATGAAATGAGTTGACTCTCTCCAAAAATTAAGTGATTCATGTTAATTTAAAAACACAAATTTTTCATAATGAAAGCTTTCAACAGCAGATGGTTTAATGGTAGAAATATTCACTATACATAATTTTTATTAGTAACCGTAATGGTGTTACATTTCATCCAATATAGTATATTTTAAGTAAATTGATAGAAAATATTCCTATTCAAAAACTGAAGCAAATGAAATCTTATTTTTGTATGCAATACAAGCAAAAAAACTCCCCAAAAATGAAGTTTATATTGTAATAGTGAAATTTTCTTCTAGTAGTTACACTGCTTCCAAGTACAACACCTGTTTGTTGGCTTTGAATTATGTAATTAATTTTTTGCAGTGAACGAACTTCAGGGAAGAGTAAGATTTCTGCCATTAGAACCTCATTGTTGGCATAGAATTTGATATGACTTAAAACTAGAATAGTGAGCCAGAGAATGAATTGTCTTTATAGAGTCCATGTACTCCCTACAATTCTGAAACACAATTTTCTTCATGCTTGCCTAGGTACTTTCATCACTATCTTTAACCACAGAATCAAAGGTATTTGTGATCCATAAAGTTGAGAGCACTTTTTATGTGAAGCAATTGGGAAGGGCAGAGGGTTTGAGGAAAGATGAAAGGGGTTGTTGGATGATGTTTGCTCATCACCTGCCTCTGCCCTTCAGGCTCTTTTCTCATTCTCTTTGTCATACCGTTTTATTCCTTTAGTTAAGTGTAAACTGCCAAAAATCTCAGTCCTGTTTCCTAAGATATCTTTGTTAAGCTATACACGGGTTTAGGATCCATAACAGATTACACTTATAGATGCATTTTAAGGAAAAGACTTTCTGTTATATACAATTCATTATTAAAATGGCATATGAGAAAAGCCTGCTACTACGAATATTGCTATTATCTATACTGATATATGTGAGAAGCTCAAACTATCTAAATCCACATTCAAAATTTCAAAACATTTGATTTCTCAATGTTTAGTACCTGCCTGTGCTAAAATTGTTGCAACTGAAAATATTTCTCGAAATTTTTCTGGATCAAAAAAAATAAATAAGTAAAATTAAGTAAGCATACAGAAGATGGAATCAGATTTGAAAGGGAATAGTCATAACAGCAAAAAGTATTAATAACAAGAACAGGAAATATCTTTCTAACGGATCAATTGTACACATTTATGAAAATATATTCTACAAAATACCATATGAAGTTCCACTTCCATTACTTACATGGATACTTTATTGTAAAGTGTATGTTAAATTTTGAACTCAGAAGAAAATATTTTTTATACTTGTTGACTCAAAAGTCAGATTGTGTCTTCATGGTCACAAGACAAAATGCATAGCAAGGAAGAACAATTTTGAAATTCATAAATGATATATACTTTCCCAAAGTCATTTGTTAAACAAAAGTTTTTTTATTTGTTCCAGATTGTTCAGTAATTGAAAGTTTTTGTATTTCACACCAAAGAGGTCAGGTTTATATTCATAGTAACACCTCAGATAAAGGAATATATCTTAACTAAAGAAAGAATTAGTCTGGGAAACAGAAATTTTTTCAAAAGTACAGCTTGTAATTTTTTTCCCTCTTAGGGGTGTGTTTTTCTTTTTAAAAAAATATCTGCAATGTCTTCCTAAAGACACAAACACTCCTCTAACTCACTCTCTCCTACGCTGTGTTACTTGCACTCACACTTACACACACATTTATATACACACACAGAGACATGATCTACTGATCAACTGATTTCCCCAGAGCTGATATGTGAAAATAATTTTCTTCTTTTCCTTTATGAAGTTTGATATTTTTAGTCTGACATGAAACCATGCATTCAGTATATATCGCCATTTCTTTTTTTAATTACCAAAGAATCCATATAAAGTCCTCTTAGGAATAGATCATCACAGTTTTAACTGAATAACCACTCTTGATTGACCATAATTCTTTTACTTACATAATGATAAGTCAGAATATTTATGTTGAAGTCAGATTCCCAAACGCTGAAGCTTTCATAACTAAGATGATTTTACTTATTTTTGAATGTCATTTTTTTGTGATCAGATCCCATCAATAATTTTAATTTAGTATTCACAAGGTGATAATATCTTGTCAATAAATTTTATTTTTACTTATGTTAGGTGGACTAACAGTTAATATAATTGATAATATTTACTAGAAAATACACATTTTTGGCAAAAAAAATCTCTTGGTATTGTCTGTTTTGTTAAGAAAAATGATTTAATTAATTGCATTAGGGTCTATATTATAATATTTTCTTTAAATGTTTAGACCTCCTGGGCATTTTGATTCTAGATGACAATTCCAAAGCAAATACTTAGTATAAAAGCTAGGTCTAACTGTACTCGAACAATTGGAAGTTGGAAATCAATTGCAAATAATGTCTTGCAGGTTATAAATAATGCTAATTTGCAGGGATTTAATTTACCATTCTTGATTTTTTTTCTCAATCAAGTAGCTTGAATCTATCATTTAAATAATATATTTTGTTCTTATATAAAGAAACCAGCAATTCTTACTATAACAATAATCATAACTTGTATCCTGTACATTAGCTACAATCACTGCATCAAGTACTTTATAAATATCTTATGTTTTAATTGTTATGGAAACAATTAAATGCTTTATTTATTATTAAATAGGTGAAGATAATTAAGCATGAGATGGTTAATTATTCAATTAAAGTCAGACAGCAGTGAAGCCAGCATTAGGCCCAGACTGCCGACTACCACAACCTCTATTCTTAATCATTAGGCCTGTTGAAAAATTAACTCAGTCCTTCTCACAAACACATGTCTGAATGCTCCACTGTTTGGAACAAAATATGAGGAGGAGGGCCTGCCAAAAAAAGGAATTATTGTTTGGAGGGTAGGCCCCTTATAGTACACTTGAAATTTGTTTCTCTGCATCAGATGGTCAACCAGAGTTTATATCTGGATGTTTTGAGAAGGTTGCTTCATGATTTGCAGAAGAAATATTGTGGCAAACAGGTGACTGGTTCTATGACAATGTACCTATGTACACCATACTGAATGTTCAGCAGTTTTTTGTTTTTGTTTTTGTTTTGTTTTGTTTTGTTTTGAGTTGGAGTCTCACTCCGTTGCCCAGACTGGAGTGCAGTCACCGCTTCCGGCCACCGCAGCCTCGACCTGCTGGGCTCCAGTGATCCTTCCACCTCAGCCTTACAAGTAGCTGGAACTACAGGCGCGCGCTACCATGCCCGGCTTATTTTTTGATTTACTGTAGAGTGAGGTCTCGCCAAGTTGCCCACAGGTCTTGAACCCACAGGCTCATGCAATTCACTCACGTTGGCCTCCCAAGGCGCGGGATTACAGGCTGAACCACCAGCCTGGCTGATTCAGCAGTTTTTAATCAAAAATGGCATGACCTTCATGCTCCACCCTCCTTATTCATCAGATCTCGCCCTAGGGAGCTTTTTTGTTTGTTTGTTTGTTTCACTGGATGATAAAAGTCCTCAAAGGAAAGCATTTTGCCAATTTGGAAGAGGTGAAACAAAAAATGGCAGAAGCACTAAAAGGCATCAAAACTAACAAGTTCAAAAACTGCTTTGAGCAATGGAAAAAGTGTTTCAATAGGTGTATTTCATCAAATGGAGAGTACTTTGAAGGTGACTTAAGTTTAAACATGTAAGAGTAAACACAATTTTTCATAAATAAATTCTTTTGGGGGGCTGGTAGCTACATATATGCAGGTTAAAAAAACAAAAAAGACTAGAATAATATTTACTAAAATATATGTTAAAATGTTAATAATATTTGCTGATGAGATACATAATTTTGATTATTTTTCTTAATTTTTGTGTTAATAAAAATGTAGCTCAAAAGACCTTATATACAAATCATCAGAGGTGTATTTTAAACATGCTGATCACTAACATTCATGTAATATTAATTAATCCAAAATTCTGATATTATAAATCAGAAATTTGCAATTTGATAAATTTTCTAAGGTCTTTTCACACAGTCATATGTCTGAGAAACCTACTCTCTTTATAAAAAAATATCTGTGTTCCTTATATTTTATACAGGCTAAATTTATTTCCATCTGAGCATAAAACACAAAAAAATCCTTTGGTGACATCTGCATATAGCAGAACGTTATTTTACTTCACTGCACAGTTATTTCTCCACTAAATCTCTTTAAATTAAATGAGTGAATAAATAATGTTTTAAAATTGTATACGCTTTCAACTTTACCTTTATCTGTTTTATAAACAATTGAATTCTATTTTTTTTTTACAACTCTTGTTTTGTATACCTGATCTCTTACCTCTGACCCTTTGAGATGAATATGAATGTGTGAACAGTAAATCAATGCTGCCTGAGCTCATTTTCAATTCATCAAAATATAGCTTTTTTTTTTTCTCTTACTATCTATAAGAGTTTTCTTTCTACTGTGGTTTTAAGCAATTTTATCATAATGCACCTTGATATAGTTCTCTTGGTGTTCCTTGGTTTTGCAGTTTTTGAAGATGCTTATATTTGTTGTCAACAGTTTACACTAAATTTGAATAATTTTCAGCCCTTTGTTCATTTCTTCAAATAAGTTTTGTCCTCTCTCTTCAGAGACACCTGTTAAAATTGTCTCACAGTTCATTGTTTAGTTTTGCTAAGTGTTTTTTCTCTCTGTATTTTATTTTGGAAGTTTTATGTTGATATGTTTTAATTTCACTAATCTTTCCTCCTGAAATAGCTAATCTATCATAAACTTTATCCATTGTCTTTTTTTTTCTTAGACATTGTCATTTTCTTTTCTTTCCTTTTTCATTTTTTTCATTTTTTCATTTTTTTAATTATAAAGATGTGAAATACAATTCAGGGTTAGGTATACAAACATTGATTATGCAGGTACCCTTGTTGATGAGGTGTGCCTCTCCCTCCCCTAGAAGTTTCCCTCAATTGCTAATCCCACCCTGCCTTCCCTGACAGTTTCCTATTACAAGTTCTTCTTGGAGTTAATTTATAGTTTTATTCCACTGCCAAATTCTTTTTTATAGTATTATAATTGTTCAAGGTCCTCTTATGAGTGAGAACATATGGTACTCTGTTCTTTGTTTCTGTGATAGATCACTGACATTGTCATTTGAATCTCTAGAAGGCTGTGTATCATGTTTCTATTTAAGACCTTCACCATTTCCTCTAGCTTCTGAACATAAAGTATATAGTCTATTTAAAAAAAACTTTTAATGCTCTTTAAACTATTTTAAACATCTATGTCATTTTTGAGTCAGTTTTAATTTTTATTTTTATTTCATTTTTATTTTAGATTCAGGGGTACACAGCGTATTTGTTACATGAACATATTGTGTAGTGGTGGGGACTGGGTCTCAGATGACCCATTCTCCAGAGAGTGAACATTGTGTCCCATGGGTAGTTTCTGAACCCTAATCCCCTTTCTCATCCCTTCTTATTGGTATCCCCAGTGTTTATTATTTCCGACTTTGTGACCATTTAATTCCCACATATGAGTGACAACATGTGATGTTTCATTCTCTGTTTCTGAGTCCGTTCACCTAGAATGATCTCCAGCTCCATCCATGTTGCTGTGAAAGACATGATTTCATTCTTTGTTATGCCTGCATAGTATTCTATGGTGTATTTATATTTTCTCATCCACTGATTGGTTGATGGGTATTTAGGTTGATTCCACATCTTTGCAATTGTGAATTGTGCTGTGATGAACATGTGGGTGAAAATGTCTTTGTTATATATCAACCTCTTTTCTCTATGGTAGATACCTAGTAGTAGGATTGCTGGATCAAATGGCAGATCTATGTTTAGCTCTTTGAGTAATCTCCATACTGTTTTCCATGCAGGTTGTACTGATTTACATTCCCAACAGCAGTGTTTAAGTTTTCCCTTTTCTCTGCATCTGCACCAACATCTATTCTTTTTATTGATTTTTTCAATAATGGTCATTCTGACTAATGCAAAGTGGTATCTCATTGTGGTTTTAATTTGCATTTCCCTAATCATGAGTGATGCTTTATTTATCTTTTCAGAAAACCAGCTTTTTGTATCATTGATTCTTTATATATTTTAAAATTTCAATTTCATTTAGTTCTGCTCTGATTTCTGTTAATGCTTTTTTTCTGCAAGCTGAGGGTTTGGTTTGTTCCTGTTTTTCTAGTTTCAAGAAGTGTGATGTTAGGTAGTAAATATGTGATATTTCAGTCTTACTAATGTGGACTTTAAGTGCTATGAACTTTCCTCTGTGCACAGCTTTGGCTGTGTCCCAGAGGCTTCGATAACATTGTTCATTAGTTTTTTTAATTTCAAGGAATTTTTTAATTTTCATCTTGATTTTGTTATTGATCCAAGGGTCATTTAAGAGCAAATTGTTTAACTTCTGTATTTTTGTTTGTTTTTACAAGTTCTTCTTGGAGTTAATTTATAGTTTTATTCCACTGTGATCTGAGAAAGTGCATGATATGATTTCCATTTTTTTGAATTTATTAAGACTTGATATGTGGCCTGCCATATGGTCTATCTTGGAGAATGTTTCATGCGCTGATGAAGAAAATGTGTATTCTGTAGTCTAGGGATGTCTGTTTGTTCCATTTCCTCTAGAGTCCTGTTTAACTCCAATGTTTCTTTGTTGACTTTTTGCCTTTAGGATCTATCTATTGCTGTCAATGGAATATTGAAGTCTCCCACTATTATTCTATTGCTTTCTTTCTTTTTTATTTTCAGGCTAGTAGATTGTTTTGTAAATTTGGGGGCTCTGGTGTTAGGCCTATATATATATTTTAAATTGTTATGTCTATTCATAGTCATTGTGAGTGTGATAGTGCAACTCTCAATTTCTGGTGTATGTCGTATAATTATAACTTGATCAGCTAATGAATTCATAATAAATTTATTCCAAAGAATAAATTCTTTTCTACTAATTCTGATGCTATACTTTTTGTATACAGCAATGCCATGTTAGAAACAAAGACTGCTAAAGATATATTCCATTAACTCAAGTAGAATACTCAGAATACTAGCTCAGTATTATAACATAATCATGATTACAGTTTTAAACTTGAAACATTGTTCATGAATTCCTTTTATTTTTTATGTTTTCTGCAGATTATTAAGCAGTGACTCATTTTCAGAAAGTCAACAATAGTTGTATACACATTAGTTCCCCCTGGATGTCTAAAACTATGGATGTCTTAAACTATGGGCAATACTGACTATATATATATATGTACAGTCTATATTTTTTTTCTTATTTACTTACCTATGATGAAATTTAGCTTATACATTAGGCACAGTAGATTAACAAAAATAACTAATAAAAACTGGAACAATTATAACTATATGGCAGCATTGCTACTCTTGCACTTTGAGGTCACCGTTAAGTAAAATAAAAGTTACTTGAACACAGGCACTGTAATATCAGGACATTTCATCTGATAATCCAGATGGTTAACTAAGTGACTAACAGGTGGGTGAGTAGCATATACAGTTTATACTTTTTGGACAAAAGGATGATTCATGTCCCAGGCAGGTTGAGGAAGGACAGTGCAAGGTTTTATCATGCTGCTCAGATCAACCACAGTTCAAAACTTATGAATGATCATTTCTGGAAGTTTTAGCTTGATATTTTTGGACAGCAGTTGATCATAAGTAACTGAAACCACAGATAATGAAACTGTAGATATGAGAGGACAACTGTACCTTGGCAAATGGGTAAAAAAAATCAACTATGGATCCACTTCAGAACACTACTCGGATTAATTGATTCGTCTGTTCTCAAGATAAATTTCTTAATTGCTATAGTCTCATATTACATCTTAAAATGAAGTGATATATGTCCTCCAATTTTACCATAAAATTCTTTGTAACATTCCTGTGTTATCTTCATTCTATGAAAATTGCAAGAATATTCTTACTCTCACTCAACTGTGTTATCATTAATTTGTATTCTCTTTGTTTTTCATGAATTTTGCTAGAATTAATTAATATTTTTAATTTTTCAAAGAACAAAGTCTTGTCTTAACTTTTTTCAAATGATTGTTTGTTTTCCATGTTACTGAGTTCAGTATCAGTTTCATTACTTTTAATTTTTTGTCTATATTCTGTTTTTTTTCAAGCTGTTTAAAGTGAAAGCTTAGATCATCTATTTAAATTTTTTGATTTCTAATATAAGAAATTAAGTAGTATAAAGTATGTTATAGTTTTTGTAGTTTCTTATTTGTCTATGAGTTATTCATAAGTGTTATTAATTTTAATTATTTGCAGATCTTTTATATATTTCATTATAATTAATTTCTAATTAATTTTCTTGATATTTAATTTAATACCTTGCAATCAAAGGTTACAAAACTTTTAACTGTATATATATATATATATATATTTTTTTTTTTTTTTTAATTAGAACTCAGCAAATATTCTAGTTTAGTAAATAATTCATATGCACATAGAAAATAATGTGAGTTCAATTGTTGAATGCACTGTTCACTAACAATTAGACAACATGTATTAATAATGTTGCTCAAATTGTCTATTTTCTTACTGACTTTACTATTTGACATAACAATAGGGACTAATTGACATTAAATTATTTCAACTACCAAAAAAGTTCATTAAAATAAAGACTTTATGATTATCTATGACAGTGTTAATTATTATTTTGATATATGATTGTAGATTTGGATTTGTCTATTTCTTCCCTAAGTTCCAAAAAATGTTTGAACTATTACTGATTGCATATTCATTCAATATTATTATATCTTCTTAATTAATTAATCCTTTTTTTATGCAACATCTCTCTTTTCTCTAGTAACATTTCCAGTTTTAAATTATATTATCTATGATAAAAATGTAGACTTATCAGCACTTTACACATATATAGGTATAAAGGTATATATAGGTATAAGTATATATAGTATATATACTATATATACTTGTATATGAACTGTACATTTTATTTTCATTTTTAACTTTCAACCTGCATTTAAATTTATCGAAGGTCACATGTAAAAATATGTCTTTGTGATTTACTTTTATACACCTTGATAAGCTTTGTATTTTAAATGGGAGTGTTGGAAAAATTGACTATATTGACATTATTATATATTCATCTCTTGAAAATTCCTAAACTATAGTAGCCATGTGGAATTTTAAGTCACAGCTGTATTACAAGAATCTACTAAATAACCGGGAAAGAGAAGCATATCTCCCTCCAAATAAATCAAAATAGGAATTTTTGACCAATTAATCTCTTTGTATTGATATTCAACAATAACTTTTTTCAGAAGCAATACACTTTGTTATTAATGTCACATCATAATTATTATTTAGATAATCATTATGTTTCACAGAGTTATTTTGAAAGTTAGATTTCTTTTTTCATTGGTCTTATTTTATACATAGTATTTTTGAGATACTTTACCTTACATTTTTCTTTTAAAATCAATAGGATAAGACTGAAAGGTAAAAACACTACCACTCCTTTGCTTCCCACAAAAAGATCTGCGGCATGGTAATGGATAAGTAACATATCACTTTCAGTTCATCTAATTTTATAATTACAGATGAGAAAAATGAGGTTTAATTAACTTACTCAAATGTATACACTAATATGTTGAATTCAAGTTCATGATTATTAAATTTGAAGTTCATTTTCATACAGTATTACATTGCCTCAAAAAATAGCAAAGACAGGATTGTACAGATTAAAATGCATTGCATGTCAAACTGCAGTCCTCAGACTTCCTAAACTGTAATAATTTAGAGTACTAGTTTAAAGCATAAGGCATTTCAATTTATTTAAACAATATTTATTGCCAAGTTTAAGAACTAAAGTTATTATTGACAAAAGTCATATTTAGTTGCTAACAAATTGGAGCTCAACTAAAGCCGATTTTCTATGTCTTGTATAATCACATAACAGAGGGTTTTTCTTGCCAAATACAATTTTTGGCTTCTTAGGGGATAATTTTCAGTTATTGTATTCTTTAAAAATCTAAACTTCACCAAATAAATTTTTTTGGCTTTATAAAATATCATTTTTAGTTATTGTAATTTTTAGAAATGTAGATTTCAAAACGATGTATGTAGCTATCATGCAAACTGTGGTGTTTACATATGTTCATTAACTATGGTTAAATGATTTATCCATACATATTTGCATATAAGTGAATCACTCACTGCCCAAACCATTTCCAAACCACTGACAATCATATATTTATATTGATTTTATTCTCATTTCTCTACTTAGAGATATTGAATTTTGGCAATTCACTGCAATAGATTTCTAGAGATAGAAACTTATTACTACTATTTTTACAGTTTTAAGTTCAAAGTCTCATTTTTTCTTGCTAATAATTTCTTATAGATTCATTTACTTCTGAAATGCATAATCATATCCCTCACCAACCACTGACTGACCAGACCAATGTTAATTATACCTATACATAGATGTGTGGTTTATTGAGAATTTTGACAATCTTGGTAAAACTCAAAGTATCACTTACATTATTGTATCTGATCTGGTCTGTACAAATGGGAGTGGCAAAGATAAAGAGGACTAAGAGAGGTTCTCCACAGATGAAGCTTAATTTACTGCCTATACTTATTTTAAGTTATTTGTTATATGATGTAAAATTACTCCACAAGTGACGTGAACTTATAGTAATGACTACTTTATACTTCGATCAATCCAGTCAAAATGACTGGGAAGTTGTATATGTATAAGCGTAACAAAAGCTATTGAAAAGGCTAAGAACTTGAAACTTATAAAAGAAGATGACTTGTAACAAACATGTAAGAAAGGGGAGGAAAAAGTTGTTTCTTTTTAAAGAGGAAAGAAAGCATAGGAAGGAACGTCAATCTGGGCCATAGAAGAAGAAAATGCCTTGCCCAATGAAACGTGTAGTCTGTGTTCCTCCAACATCTTCCCAGGACATGCTGTGCTGGTCCACTAGAAAGAGAATTTATTTTCTTTTTAGGCAGGCATACAGTGTGGAGATCACTGGTGCGATTTCAGGAAAAATAAAACTTGATGCTTCAAACTGCTAGGAACCTTAACATTCACTAAGTGTAATCTAAGACTCGTGTCACCTGCAAAATTTGTGTCACTTTTGAAAATGATAATAATTGGCCTCCATGTAGGTTTTCTCAAAGGGCAGAAAATATCTGACAAATGCATATGCATTTATAGTACATTTCAGTTACATGTATAATGTTTAATTCAGGTTAGAACATAAATATATTGTGATTTATTTGAACAATGGAAATTGGTACAATCTGTATCCACGTTTACAAATGCTTGGTTAGTGGAGGTAGAATTTTAGAATTGAGAGTCAGATACAAAGCCTCACTAGGCAGTATTTAACACCAAGTTTCTCTGAAGCTAAAGTTGGGAGAAGCAATGAGAAAGAACCATGATAAGCTTATTAGGTCTAATGAAAGAAGACAGTTTGACAATAAAGCCAGATAAACCAGATGCAAATGTGAAACCTAAAGTAAAAGTAACAAAATTATTTACTACAATCCATCAAGTTTTAATAAACAAGTTGAGAAAAGAAATTCTTTCTTATTCTAGAGTTGCACTGTGTAAAAAAGTAGTCACTAACCAAATGTCATGATTTATACTTAAATTTTAAAACAACTACAATTAAATAAAATGACATTTTCTGTTCTTTAGTCACACCAGCCATATTTCATTACTTAATAGCCATATGTGACTAGTGGATAATTTATAACAGAGTGCAGTTCTAGAATATTTCCATCCTTACAAAACACATTACACAGTGCTTCTCCAAAGTTATGCCCTCGAACATTTCTGAAAAGTATAGCAACTTGCATTTGCATTAATATGTCACCCTGGTTTAAAGGTACAGCTTCCAAAAAGACGGTTCTAATGATGAAGCCAAAACCTCAAAAGAGATGAAATATAATTTCTGGACTTTCAAAACTTTTGACTTGATCTTGGACTATGATGACAACATCAAGGTCTTATGGAAACTGGCGGCCATTTTTTCTTGCTGGAGTCTCTTTCTAAAACTACAACCGATATGAATCTCTTTCTATTAGTTACTCATGGATTCATTCATTCATTCACTCTCTCATTCAAAAAAACACTGAGTGTAATAACAAAATTATTAGCCACTATGGTTGAAGATGGAAATACAGAGATAACAGAGAAACAGTAAATTCTTATGAGAACCTCATATAGTTTTTTTTTTTTTTGCTGACGATTGTTTTGGCTATTCATGGTCATTTGTTTCCATATGAATTCCTGTATTGTTTTTTCCAGGTCTGAGAAGAATACTGCCGGTAATTTAATGGGTATTGCGTTAAATTTGTAGATTGTCTTGCGTAGGATGGACATCTTAACAATGATGATTCCTCCAATTCATGAGCATGGAATATTTTTTCATTTGTTTGTGTCATCTTTGATTTCTTTGTGCAGTGTTTTGTAGTTTTTGTTGTAAAGTTCTTTCACTTCTCTGGTTAGGAAGATGCCAAGGTATTTCTTTTCTTTCTTTCTTTTTTTTTTTTTTTATTGTGGCTATTGTGAATGGGACTCTGCTTTTTATTTGGGTTTCTGTTTCTTTAATGTTGGTGTATAAGGATGAAACTGTCTTTTGCACATTTATTTTATGACCTGAGACATTGCCAAAGTCCTTTATCAGTGCAAGAATTTTTTGACAGATTCTCTTGGGTTTTCAATGTATAGAATCGTCTTGTCTACAGAGTGATAACTTGACTTCCTCTTTTCCCATTTAGATACCCGTGATTTCCTTCTGCTGTCTGATTGCTCTAACTAGGACTTCCAATAATATGTTGAACAGGAGGAGTGAGAGTGAGCATCCTTGACTTGTTCTGGTTTTCAGGGGAAATAGTTTCAATTTTTGTCTGTTTAGCAGTATGTTAGCTGTGGGTTTCTTGTAGCTGGCTCTTACTATTTTGAAGTATGTTCCATCTACGCCTAGATGTTTGACGGTTTTTATCAAGAAAGGGTGCTGGATTTCATCAAAAGCTTTTTCTGCATCCAATGATATATTCATGTGTTTTTTTGTTTTTACATATGTTGATGCTTTTAATTACATTTATGGTCTTGCAAATGTTGAGCCAGCCCTGCATCCCAAGGATGAAGCCTACTTGGTCATGGTGGATGATTTTTGAGTTGTATCACACTCCCATACTTTAAACATTATTATAAAACTACAAAAATAAAACCATCCTGGTATTGATACAAAAACAGGCATATAGACCAATGGAACAGATTATAGATTCTGGAAGCAAAACCTCAATTTCTCAACCAACTCATCTTTGAAAAAAGCCTCTGCCACCAACCACTGTGGAGAGGAGATCCTATTCAGTAAATGGTGCTGGGAAAACTAGATGACCACATGCAGAAGATTAAAACAAGACTCCACCTATCACCATACACAAAAATCAACCCCAATGGATCAAAGACCTAAATGTAAAACTTCAAACTACAAGAATCTTAGAAAATACAGGACACGCCCTTATGGAATTTGAAACTGGCAACCAATTCCTGATCAAAACTCCAACTGCCCATGCCATCAGAGATAAGATAGACAAGTGGGACTTCATCAAACTGAAAAGGTTCTTCAAAGCCAAAGAAACATCAAGAGAGCAGGGAGACAGCCCACAGACTGTGAAAGAATATGTGCCAACTGAATATCTGACAAAGGCCTAACATCTAAGGTCTACAAGGAACTCAAACATGCCAAAAAGAGAAAAACAAAAAGCCCCATCACAAAGTGGGCAAAAGATATGAATAGACACTTCCCAAAGAAGACCTACAGGCAGTCAACAGATAGATGAAAAAAATGCTCAGCCTCACTAGTCATCAAAGAAATGCAAATTAAAACCTTACTGAGATACCACCTAACTCCAGTCAGGATGACCATCATCAATAACAGCGATGCCAGAAAGGATGTAGGGAAAAGGGAACACTTCTACACTGTTGGTGGGAGTGTAAACTGTGCAACCTCTGTGAAAAACAGTGTAGCAATTCCTAAAAGGTCTAAAAATTGACCTTCCATGTGACCCCACAATCCACCTGTTGGGAATATACCTGGAGGAACTCAAATTACTCTATGAAAAAGACACCTGCACATGCATGTTTATTGCAGCATTATTCACAATAGCAAATACATGGAACCAACCATGCTGCCCATGGAAAGAGGACTGGATTTTTTAAAATGTGGTACATAAACACAATAGAATATTACACAACCATAAAGAAAAACAAAATTATGAACTTCACAGCAACTAGAATGGACTTTGAGTCTATAATACTGAGTGATACCATCACCAAAACAAAGGACTGAGTGCCACATGGTCTCACTCGTAAGCAGACCTTGAACAATTATCATAATGCTATGAGAAAGGGATTAGCAGTCATTGGAATCTGCCAGGGGAGGGGGCAGCACACCTCATCAACAAGGACACCTGCATAATGAACATTTGTATACCTAAGCCTGAATTGTACCCCACATCTTTAAAATAAAAAATTCAAAAAAATAAAACTCTAAAAAAAATCCTCATATAGCACAAAAGTGGAGATATGCTTGCAAGAACATTATTCCAGTTCATTATGGTATTTGTGTTAATGATAACAGTTCGGTCTGATTTTAAAAGGGTTATTCTGTCATCAGTTTTAAGTGAAGTTGAATCCAGAGACAAGGAAATAATGTTTATCGACTATGTATGAAGTAAGGCAAGTGTTATAATAGAAGATAGTTTCAAAGATACTTAAGGAAAAATTAACATGTTTTAATGATATTTGATTAATGGGGTGATTAAAAATTAGGTGTAAAAGATAATTCTCACAAATGTGCTGCACCAGCATGCTTCCTCATACCATGCTAATATATAATTTTCCACCCTGTTGCCCAAGCCAGAAACCTGGGAGTTATCACTGATTCCTCACTTATCTTTACTCCACAAGCATTTATATCTTATTGACACTCCAAATTTCTAAGTCCTTACTTTTTTTATCCCAATTTTCATTATTTTAGTTTTATGTTTTTGTTTGTCTGGGGTTTTGTTTTGGTTTGTTTTTCCTTGCAGGAACTCAATAGCAACTACCTATTTCCTTTTTTTTTTCTTCTTCTCTCTTTTTAGACTTTAATCTAAAGTCTTCAAACTTTCATAGCTCCTCTAGGTCTTTTCTTACCCTAACACTGATATGTTTTTTCTAAAATACGAATATAATGATACCATTCCCATTTAATATTTCAATGACTGTCCATTTCCTAATGAGTAAGTTGAAACTCCTTAGATTGGCATTCTTTATGACCTTTCCTTTCTCCCCCATATATGTATATTTACAATTTCAAATGTAACCTCTAGACCATATTTAAACTTTCACTGTTTTCTAAATGAGGAGTGCTCTTTTTCCTCTTTTTGGTGTTTAGACTTATCTGCCTAAAGGCAATACCCACCCCAACTGCCACACTTTGGTGATTTATGTTGGTTCCACCAGGCAGCTTATGTACAAGTATCCCCCTTCCTGCCTCCAGGGTTAGATGTTTTGTGTACAAGGTCATAAATTCTGGTGCATGTCGATAAGATTGCCTTTCACAAAGGATTGTCAACAGTTTACTGTAATGTACTTTGTGTTTTTCCACATCTAGAAAAGTGTCTAGTGGTGGCTTTAACCAGGATATGTAATATAGGAAGAAGAGATTTGAGGGAAATCTGTAAATGTTCAATAGAGTTACATAGAGTTATCTGGGAACTAGAGAAATAGTCTATGCTTAGTATATAAATGTGAGAATTACCAAAATCTAGCTGACAATTAAGTTGTAGAACATGTCCATGAAGAAAGAGTATGTTGAGACAAGAAGATAAGAAGAGGGCAATGCTTTTAGAAGAATTCATCTCCATTCAGTCGAACATTTAGACTTGGAAAGTGAATACACAACTCACTTATATTGGTAACCCATGCTTTCTTCTATCTTTCTATGCAATCATGCTACTAACTTCGTAATATTAATAACAATTTGAACATTGCATTTTCTTAATACTAAGGTTTGAAATTTCCTGAATTTTCAGCTTAACTCTCCTAACACTTCAGTATCACTTAGCTCATTGGTATGATTTTCTCGGCTATCCTCCATTCATTCTTTACCTATTAAGACTTGACTCTTAATTAGTGACTCCTCTCCTGAGATATCACTGCTCATATTTTCTTCAACAAATATTTATTGAAAGTCTAAGCCTTGAACTTGTTCCAAAGACACAGAAGATAATTTATATGATAGAAAATGAGACATAATTTCCCTTATTCCTGTGGATTAAGAGAGAAGGATTTTTCTTTGAAGGTAGGCATGAGAAATTTTTTTTTGTTGCTGGAAAAATAGCAAAATAAGTCTTTGTGCAGATAGATTTATTAATTTTAAACATTTTGTTTAGGATGGCAGTCTCAGGAATGCTTTTAAAGGCTTTGGGTGTTTTTTTCTGGGAACATGACTGCCAAAATTATCTTTGGAAAAGTTAAAGTTGATCACATAACTACCCTCAGTAAAATCTTTTAGTGCTTCTGACTACACTTAGGAAAAAATATTGAATTATTTACATGACTGTCAAGGCCACCAACAATCCAATTCACAGTTAAATGTCAATCTTTAACTCATGTTATTCTTTTCCTTGCTCAATCTGATTTGGCTACAAAAAACCTTCTATCTTTCCTATCTCTGTGTTCTCATACATGTGATCTCCTGAATGGTACCACCTGGAATTTTCTTCCTCCCTTTCTTTTCGCATCCATTTCCAATTTTTTTAACTTCAGTAAAACCTAAGCTGTTATTTACTCAGAGGCACCCTGTACTCGTGAATGTTAATTTTATTCCCTGTTATTTCCTGTGGTAACTACCGAGTAACTGGCTTAAGACATAACAACATATTGACCTGTGTGATTATTTGTACAATGATTGGCCTACCCACTATATTGTGAACTCTATCAGAAAACCCTAGACTTTTTTGCTAACCATTAAATCCCTAGCCAAGTGCATATATCTGGCTCTGGCTCACAAGTAGTGTTTGAAAAACATTCATGGAATTAACATGCATCAAATTATTTTTATGGAAGGAGGTCAGTCATAAATCATAATGTATAGACTCTCAACCAGCCTTGACAAAGATACTACTGACGTGACAAATATAACGAAATTCTGTAAGGACTGAATAATAAATTAACAAAGTAACAAGCATGGCAACGTAGAAGCAAAACTTTCAAACCTATTATTATGCACTCAAAACTATTATAAATGATAGATGTATATCAGCTCTGTGTCTGTTACTACTATGATCACAAGAATATTGTCATGCTTCCCCCACTGTAAATTAAGTAACTTTAAAATTAATTTGCTTAATTTTTGTCAATCTAGAAAAAACAAATAAAATTATATAAAAAATAAAAGTATATATATTAGTAATAATTGAGCACCTACTGTGTAAAAGCCACTGTATTAAGCGCTAGAAGACTTCAAAGAGCCTGATCTTATATGCATATCTGTGTAACTATAGTGTAAAAATTGAGCAGTACTCACTTTCAGGGAGATGAAAAAATAAGAATCTTATAGGCAGAGCAGGGGCAAAAAGTTTGAAAATTCATGGAAAAATTTTTAGTCAATTATTTGGTATACAGGAAATGGAACTAAAGAGATAGTTGTGTGTGTAAGGTTAAAAATCAGTGTGTGTAAGGTTAAAAAGTCTCCAAGTGCCATATTAAAGGCTAGTATTTACATTATAGATAATATTTAAAAATCCAAGACTATTTTGCTCTTTTCTGTCAAAAAAAAATAGATTCTATTTTGTAAACAGCTCTGTTGAGGGTATGAGGAGTGGATTACGAAGTAAAATGTTAGAAACAGGAAAACATAACAATAGTATCTTTTATATTGCTGTAACAACTATATCTAGAGCTAAATAAAATAAATGTCTGAGAACTTAATGCAAAAAATTATAAAAGACATTAAAGAAGTAAAAGAGTTACTTGTAGATAAGAAGACAATATCCAACAGACAAATTCTTTCCAAATTGATACAAAGTTTGATTTCATTCCAATTAAAATTCTAACAGTTATAAATTTACGTGTCTATGTAACTCGAATGGTTAAAAATCTGAAACTTGGGTAATACAAAAATTTAATTATAAAGACCAAAAAAAGATTTTCTCAGATTTTAAAAATTGCATATTATAATACTATAGTAATTAAGATAGACCAATATTGGTATTACAAATGACAAGCTTACAAAAGGAATTAAATATAAGGCCCAGAAATAGACTTTAGTTCCAAATATGGTATTGCAGATCACTTAAGAGGAGATACTGTACAACAAATTAAGTAGAGGAAAAGGATTATGTAGATGGAGAACAATGAAGGTGCATATTAATACTGAATTTAAACTAAAATAACAAACTAAGTTTTTAACATTTTTAGAAAAACATATAGATGAACATTTCTTAAATAGGATACCAAATGTGTTAAAAGGAAAATAAAAGAATATTAAATTTGGCAACTTTAAAATGAGCAAATCTCTGTTCTTCAAAACACACTTTAAAGAAAGTGAAAAATAGAATCATGCATCACTTGACAACAGAGGTATATATTGAGATACGCACCCTTAAACCACTTTGTCATTGTGCAAACATCATAGAGTATACTTTACAAACCATCTCTCTATTCCATGAATAAAAATCTAGATGAAATAATCTACTACACACTTAGGCTATATGGTGTAGCCATTAGAATATTATAGGACCACTGTCATATATGCAGTTCATTGTTAACCAAAATGTCATTATACAGCACATTAATTGTACATAGGTTAGGAGTGTAGAGAAGATATTTGCAGCAAATAAAGTTAAAAACAGATTAGATAATATCAGTAATATATAGACTTTTAGAAGTTGTTAAGAAAAATAAATCAATGAAAAACAGGACAAAATACTTGAATAGACATTTCACAGATTGTGAAACACAAGTAGCGACTGAACATTGGTGAATATTAACACTGTTAGTTACAAACAAAAGGCAAATCAAACCATAATGGCATTTGAAAACATTTGACAAATAAAACCTTCTGACAAGTACATGAGTTAGAGAAGGAATGTATTACTAGATTTGGTTACATGTTGTTTGTTAAAGTGCAGATTGGTACATTGGCTTTGGCTTTGACATTAGAGCCTCTAAGTCATAATCATATATATAATCATATGATTATATATGATTTTATATATATATGTTCTCACTCATATATATATGTTTGCAATGCTATAAAGCTAACAGACTATATGTATATATATATATTTTTACACTATATATAATCTTCTCTCTATATATAATCTCAAAGAAAAATTTGAAACCAATAATATCGAAAGATTTACACAAAAGTATATATACTAGCAAAATGTATAGTTTAAAAAAATTCCTAAATACCTACTAACAGGAAAATAGATAAGTATTTTACAGTAGGTTTATATCTAACAATACATATTATATAGTAGTGTAAAATGATGAACCAGAGTTATCAGGAAAAAACATAAACAACTCTTAGTAACATGCCTTTAATTTAAAAAGGGACCAAAAAAAAAAGCCCCATTACAAAGTGGGCAGAAGATATGAATAGACATTTCTCAAAAGAAGACATACAACCTGGTGTGGTGGCTCACTCCTACAATCCAGCACTTTGGGAGGCTGAGGTGAGAGGATTGTCTGAGCCCATGGGTTTGAGATCAGCCTGGGCAACTTGGCAAGACCTCATCTCTACAAAAAAAAAACAAGCTGGGCATGGTGGCACATGCCTGAAGTTCCAGCTGCTTGGAAGGTTAAGGCAGAAGGATTGCCTGAGTCCAGCAGGTAGAGGCTGCAGTGGCCATAAGCATGCCACTGCACTGCAGCCTAGGAGATAGAGTGAAACTACAACTCAAAAAAATAAAACAGACAAACCAAAAAAAAAAAACTATATGACATAAATTTGAATATGATATAACACTCCTTGAATAGAGGAGTGTTATTGTTTAGCAGTTGTGCCCTGTTGATACTGGCAATTATCCAGAGAAGATCTTTAAAAAAAAACTAAAAGAAGACATACAAGCAGCCAACAGATAAATGAAAAAACATTCATCCTCACTAGTCATCAAAGAAATGCAAATTAAAACCACACTGAGATATCACCTAACTCCAGTCAGGATGGTCATCATCAATAACTCAAAAAACAACAGATGATGGAGAAGATGAAGGGAAAAGGAAACAATTCTACACTGTTGGTGGGAGTGTAAACTAGTACAACCTCTATGGAAAACAGTTTGGCAATTCCTAAAAGATCTAAAAATCGACCTCCCTTATGAACCCACAATCCCCCTACTGCGAATATACCCAGAGGAACTCAAATCACTCTATGAAAAAGATATTTGCACATGCATGTTTATCGCATCATTATTCACAGTAGTGAAAACATGGACCAACTGTGCTGCCCATCGAAAGAGGACTGAATAAAAAAATGTGGTACATATGCATAATGGAATACTACACAGCCATAAAGCAGGACAAAATTATGAACTTCACAGCAACTTGGATGGAGTTAGAGGCTATAATAATGAGTGATCTATAACAGAAAAAATGAACCTAGTATCACATGTTCTCATTCATAAGCGGATCTTGAACAACTATCGTAATACATAAGAAAGGGATAGGCAGTAGTGGGAAACTGCCAGGGAAGGCAAGGCACATCTCATCAACAAGGGTACCTGCATAATGAACATTTGTATATCTAACCTTAAATTGTATACCACATATTCAAAATAAAAAATAAGAATAAAAAGGGACTTTCAGAAGGCATCTCAGACCACCATACTTGTTCTGTATATATCTATTTGTCTCTCTGCCATTTTTATTTCCACTGTGCTGTTCCTAGAGATAAGTAGAGAAAGGAAGAATACAACAAAACTACTGAAAAGCTTGGGGATGGTGAGAACATAAGGCGAGAATAAGAGTAAAATAAATTTCTGTGGAAATGCAGAAATGTAAAAAGACAAAACAGTAATTCCAGAGTTTGTTACCTGAAGATGAGAGCTTAGTCCTTGTGGCACTGAAGGCAAGGATGTAGCTAGACATATGAGTTACTAAAATATCTTTGGAGAAAAAGGGGCTCAAGATAGTTATTGGGTCACTATTGTGGATTACAATGTTTGTTGTAGGTGGTGGTGGTTTGCTTTAAAAACTTATATTCTCTGAGTCTTATTTCATAGTCAAAGAGTTTCTCTGGAAATGCATATGAGGAAAAACACAAAAAATTATCTTTTTGAGGGTGGGCCCCTTGTAGTACACTCAAAGTTTGTTCCTCTGGATCAAACGTTCAACCAAAGTTTTTATCTGGAAGTTTTGAAAAGTTTGCATCACTACTGGTGCAAGAAACATCCCAAGTTCTGGCAAACCGGTGACTGGTTCTTTCACCATGACAATGCACTTGCCTACACCATGTTGAGTGTTCAGTAGTTTTTGGCCAAAAACAGCATAACCCCTGTGTCCCATCTCCCTGTTCACCTGATCTCACCCCAAGCCACTTTTTTTAATTGTCATTCCTCGGATGAAAAAAGTACTCAGAGGGAAACTTTTTGCCAATGTGGAAGAAATGAAACAAAAGATGGCAGAAGCACTAAAAGGCATCAAAAGTGACAAGTTAAAAAGCTGTGGAAAAAGTGTCTCAATAGGTGTAGTGCATCAAATGGAGAGTACTTTGAAAGTGACTTAAGTTTAAACATGTGAGAATAAAAACACAATATTTATAAATAAATTCTGGGTATTTTTAGGACCTCCCCTCCTTTTATATTCTGTAACTATATCTACATATTCAATGGTTTAAGCAGTACTGTCATCAACCAAGTTAGATCTACTGAGTGAGCTTCCTTATTGTACAGTATGGTAAGGCCCAAATAATGTGTAGACCCGTGTCAATCAGATCAATGGTGGAAAGAGTAAAATAAGAACTGTTTTTGCCTGAATTTGGTTAGTTTCAGAAGTGAAGTAGCCAACCAGGCTTCGTACAAGATTCTGGCCAGTGTCCAGGAGGCAATGACACTGACAGCTTGATTTCAATGTCAGCAATGACCCATCTGCTAGCAGATGCTTCTTCCGGGGACTCTTCACATTTACAATGCAAATCTCATTGCTTTTCTTCTGGAAATCAGGATTAGAGTAATTTAACAATGTTCCTGAAGCAAGAGATTTGAGGACATCTTCATTTTGTCTGTAGGGCATTAAGGGGTGTAGACAATATTCTAGGGATTCTTCTCTGGGTAACATGGAGAAATAATAAAGCTTTAAAATGTTGTATTTATTTTTCCTTTTGCACCTTTATAAACCTGTCCTCCCTACCCAAACGTGAAAGTTTAGGGATTATCAAGACTTTATTCTAGATTGCAATCTCATTTTACAATATACTCTACCAAGGCTATCTTTACAGTCATTACTTAAATTAATATCACTAAGATGTTGACTTTAATATATATGCATTTACTCCAGACTTTAATTCACCAATGAATGATCAACTGCCTACGAAAAAATTCCCATGTGAATTTTCAGAGATATCACCAGCTGTCAATAGCTAAATGCATCCTCATCCTTTTAATTCTTTTATTTTGTTCTATTTCTTATTTTAGTTGATGACAGTACAAGCTGAGAAAGTCATAAATCTGATACAGATTTTCATATTGTACTTGACATTGTTGGTTTCATAAAATTAGTTTTACTTTTCTTCCAGACTACAACATCCTACAGCATTTGAGAGCCCCTTGAAGCAGGTATGGACCATGTGACTATGTCCTACCATGTGGCCCTGAAGGTGATCAAGGAGGAGGCTTCCTGTTGAGATGAGGAAACTTAAAAATTGAAACACACTGGATTATGAATTACCACAGGTGAAAATAGTCATTAAGAGACATTCAAGAAACCTGCAGCACAATTTTCATGAATGAGAAATAAACCTTCATTTTGATAAGCCATTGGGATGCCATTGTTGTTTGTTACTGTGATCAAATATAGTGACTAAGAACATCAGAGTCACTCTAGCTGAGTTTGATAATTGAAAGACATTAGTCTATAAAATTATGATAATCTTAGTACTTGACTCAAAGCATTGCTCAGATAATTGATAGAGGTAATTCATGCAAAGCACTCATTATAAATTATGGCACAACAATGGCTAGCAATCTTCATTTTTAAAATTTAATTCACCATGAAATTATGTGAATTTTTATGTACTATAATTGACTTTTTTCTTTTTATATTTCTTTCTCCTTTTTCTTTCTTTCTTTCTTCCTTCCTTTCTACCTTCCTACCTTCCTTCCTTCCTTTCTTCCCTCCTTCCTTCCTTCCTCGTTCCCTCCCTTCATCCCTCTTTTCTTCTCCCTTTCTTTCTCTCTCTCTTTCTCTCTTTCTCTCTCTTTCTTTTTTGAGTCAGAGTCTCTCTCTATTGTCCAGGCTGGAGTGCAGTTGCACAATTATGGCTCATAGCAGACTTAACCTCCTGTGCTCGGGCAATCCTTCTGCCTTAGTCTCTTGAGTAGCTGGGACTACAGGTACATGCCACCATGCCAGAATATTTTTTTAATTATCATTATTTTTTGTGGGGCTGAAGTTTTGCTATGTTGCCTAGGCTGGTCTCAAACTCCTAGGCTCAAGCAATGGTCCTGCCTTGGCCTTCCAAAGTGCTGGGATTATAGGCGTGAGCCACTGAGCCTGGCCCTACTATCTTTTCTTTCTGTTCTAACTTTTCTATGTTTCTTTCCATTTATTCTCACTGATACCAATTGAGTCTAATCTAAACTAACATATTTTACCTAAACTACTTACTAATATGGCCTCCTAACTAATCATCCCTTATTCACTTGTATACCTACTTCTACCATTCTCCAATTTTCAGCCTGAGTGGTTTTTACAAAGTACAGATCTTATTCAACAATATTCCTTCTGCTTAAGAGGTTTAGTTGGTTTTCCATTGCTCTTTGGATAAAGAGTAAATCATTAATGTTGCCTGTATGACCTTGCTAGCATTTTCTTGTTAGCTATATTTGACTCTTTTTTACCTTGTTTCAGTTAAGAATGTTTTCAGTGTTCCAAAGTCAATTGTTAAATCCAGTTTACTTCTGCCTTGCAAGAAAAGCAAGAAATTTAAAAGGAAAAAAAAAGTACTAGTACAATATTTCTTTGTACCTATATGAAGACAAACAAAAAAATTTAATACAAATGAGAATAGTAAAGTTGGAGAAAAGCTTAGGTAAAGCTATGATGTCCTATTTTGCATATAATGGGAAGTTGCCAGACTGAATAATAGGAAGACAATAATGTACTAACAACATGGTTTATTTCTCCATACCTGGAAGAATTCCACCCTGTGACAAAATTTAAACCCAACAGAAGTTAGATACTTCCGGGAAGAAGACACAAATAAGTAATACATTACAATATTCAAATAGATACTTCTCTGTGTATCCTTCATAAAGATAAACAAACTTTTCATATTTTTCAACTATTAAACTATACTGCTTAAGAGTATCTAGTGAGGGAAGTTTCATAATCCAATAGAATCTGACTAAAAGGAGCACTTCTTGTTACAGCACACTTCAGTTTTTATGTATGTATTTTGTAACATATTTGATAAAGCTCTGCCTTCTCTTCTAGAGTATAAATTATGGGAGCAAGCAGCATGTCTCTTTTGATCATGATTGTATATTTAGTATCCAACACAAAGTCTGGTTATAATGTTCATTGGGTTTTTTTAAAGCATAACTGAATGAGCACATACTCAATGGTGGCAGGTACAGGCTAATGCTAATCATGGTGTCCAGGATTTTAAAGAATGAAAAAATCTAGAAAATCAAAGCAATAGGTAATATAAAGTAGATCTTTATTTATAACTAAATAAAAGATATTCTGCAGCACAAGGAAGTTGCTGACTTCTTCCTCTTTTGCCAAGTTTCAAGACAAATTGTATTTTAAGAAAAAAACCCACGTTTCCATTAAGAAAAAAGTCATTGAAAATATAAACAAAGCATTATATGAAATAATCTGACCAAAAGAGAATAGCGTCCATACATAATATCGTAAGTGAGCAAAGTCAACAGCACAAGGTAGGATTTGGTGACCTGGAGTGAGAGACTAGAAAATACCAGGAATGATAGTGATTGCATTTTGTTTTCTCATATCTATTTACAGAATTCCCTTAATAATAGAATACCAGATTTTAGCTGGCATAACAGTGCTTGTATTAAATTCCACATCTCCCAGTCTACCTTACAGCTAGCTGTGGGTGTGTGCTGATTTCCGAGCTAGCAGAATGTGTAGCTTGTGGAAAATATCTTTACAGGGAAAGGACAAGACATTTTCTTTCTTTTAATCCTTCCTCCTGATGGAAATGTGGATATAAGCAGTTATCTTAAGCCATATAAAGACCCTAAATTAAAGGCTGAGATACAAGGTAAATGTGAAAAAAAAAAAAAAAAACCTTTTAAATATTATAGAAGGAGCACAAATGTAGTGTGTCTTTTATTTTACTTTTTAATGTATGCATTTTGATCAAAGCGAGTGAAATTCAGAATAGATTTTTCAGTGTGTACAAAGAGATTAGACATAAAATTCTACAAATTTAGCTTAAAGTTGACTATATAGGTAATTGAGAGTGTTATAGTTTCTGGAAGTATACTCGAAAAATCTCTAGTTGAAATTTAAGACAACAGAAATCATCCTTTGTAAAAAGGCAGGGATATATTTGTTTAAAATTTCTTTTAAATTAGACTCATCATAAATGTGAAAACAAGATACAGTGTGAGTCAATACATTAAAGAGGAGTTTTAAAATCTTACAGTTCAGCACGGTTCACCAAGAAAGTGTTCCTTATCTACATTGTAGCACATGTTTCTTGAGCTTTATAAAATAGAAATTAGAGTGTGCAGAATTAGACCTAAGCCCTTAGGGTATAAATTACATTGACTTCCAAATTTATCATCATTTGACAGATACTAAAATAGAAATCTTCTCAATTTCTAAAATGTTCTTGGGCCTCATTTTGTAAATTTATAAAATAAAAGTCATATATTCATTTTATTGTAAAAATACTTTACATATAAAATTAGAAAGTTATTTGATGAGAATAAAAGAATGGCACTACATATTTTAGTATATGCTCTTCAATTACAAGAACAAGATCTGTTCTGTCTCTATTTGAACCAGAGTAGTTCTATTTTTTGTTTGCTTCCTATACTGAATTTCTGCGTAATATTTTGTTTATAGTAAACAATCTTGTTCCAGGTAAAAGTGAAGGATAAAATACATGAATTTAATTTTGCTGAACCATTAGAATAGAGATTTTTGTTTAATGAAGAAAACTTTAAGAACAAAGAATAAGATAGGAGGAAAATGACAACAAAATTTTAGAAGCAAAAAAACCCATAAATTATAGTTAACTAAGCAGACTTGAAAAATAGAATCTCAAATGGAATAGAATTAAAATAGAATCTCAAATCTCAAAGCTAAGAACCAACCAGTTCTGTCACAAAATCCTGAAAAAACACAAGAACTAGCTATATAAGGTACAGCGATAACTAGTAGTATAGGAGGGAGCATAAAACAAGGAGGATTTACTGAATGTGGTTTGAAAAATCCCTATACTCGCTCTCCCTCTTCTTTACCCCTGGGTAACTCTACCAGTTCAACAAAACTCTAGGGAATAATGCAAGGTTCAACTGAAAGACTGAGTTTTAAACTTAAAATAGGAAGATTAAGTGAACTGAGTCAATCTGAATGCAGAGATCACAAACTCACTAAACTGATGTTTATCAGAATATTAGCAGTCAGGGCCTTAATCTCTAGGAAGAAAATTGAAAGTCACTTCACAGAGGAATTGAACAGACCCATGAGGAAACATGCAAACATAGGGACATTTTAAAGGATTCCTCAGTAAACAGGTCACCTAGATTAATCTGTAATGCTAAAGTTAAATAAATATTCTTATATCCTGCTGTGCACATAGAGCTTCCAAATCAGGTTTTAGTTCTTCTTTCTTCATCTTAAGAATTAAAAAACATCTGAAGAAAATCTCTGACATGAAAGACAGAGCTCTCAATATGCAAACAGAAAAATGCAACTCTAGGAAACAAGTCTTTTCGGGGCGAAGGAAATGTCAAAAGATGACTACTAATGTCATCAAAGAAATAAGAGTAGATGTCACAACCCTACTATAAGAACTCAGATAAATAAAAATAGTTTTTCAGAAATGAAAAACAATACAATATTTGAAAGATAGAGATGGCAGAAATGAGAACTAGGAGAGCAAAGATGAATTTAGACTCAAAAATTCAGGAACTCAAATGCTAAATGAAAAGGACCTGTTTATGGAAGTCCAAAGAAAGCAGAAGAGAAATCATCATAATAATAGTTTAGAAAGTTTTCCTGAAACCAGAAAGCAATAGGAGCTAAATTGTTAAATCAGCATGAACCCAGCACAATGGATGAGTAGATTCATGCCTGTAACTGGGATAGTTCCGGATGCTAAAGACAAAAAGAGAGAGAGAGAGAGAGAGAGAGAGAGAGAGAGAAAGGATTACACAAACTTAAGAGAGAGAGTTAATAAAAATATCCTGTACAAAGAATCAGAAATTCGAATAGCTTCAGGTTTTTTTTCCAGTAGATTGGAATTTAAAAAGCAATGTTAGAGTGTCTTCACATTTATCTGCAAAAATGTTTGTCAACTTACAATTCTGTAACAAGCAAAACTAGCAATTATTTGTGAGGGTAGAATAAAAGCATTTTCAGACATGAAATATCCGAAAAGAATGGACCTCTCAGGCACTCTTTCTCTAGAAGCCAAAATTAGAGAGTAAATCAAGAAAAGGGAGAAAATATGTTAGAGACAACAGGAAATTCACCATGGTAGAGAGGCAAAGGGGATCACCTGAAAGTGAGAGAAGGAAGAAATCTTGCTTTAATTGTGCTGCAGATACACATGGCCACTCATCAGTCCATACTGAAGTAGTTTGACTCAAATGGTGGATTTACTCAGGTCTGTCATCATTAAAATCAATCCTCAGTGCCATTGTACTATCTTTTAAACCTGAAGACAAATTTCCCAGGTGAGCTTGATCCCTACTGTGATTCAGTTTGTTTGTCTTGCCCACACACTGATGAAATTCTTCTTGTACATTTCATACTCTGTTCTCTAAAACAGTTGAGTAATATTTTTTCTATAAAAGTATTTTGCTTAAATTTACACCTGAGAGTTGAAAATGAGTCAAAATAAGCCTATACTCAAAATACATGAAACAACATACTCCCTCTGAACAATCATCATTGGTCTACAGTACTGTGAGATGCTATCATTCTATTGTATACATTCATTGTATACACTCTTCTGCATGATATACGTCATAATAAATATATTAAAAAGCATTGTGGTGCTAAAAATATTTTGAAATCATCATTGTTTAATATGCATACTCATTTAATAATAACAATAAGAAATTTATATTTTAAAAATGTAACTGAGTTGCAAAATATTTAAAACATTGAAATCAATAAAATATCCTTATATCTATTTTACATATTTTAAAAATAGAGTATATTCCCTTAGTGTTGCCATAGTGATTCGTGTAATTTAGCTGTAAATATGTGGATATAGCTCCTTGATGTTCTTACTGATAGTTGAAGTATGTCTGAATATATCTCTTTGGTGTCCTCATAGTGGTTCAGATTATTTAGTTGTAGTATATGTGAATACAAATTCTCAGTGTTTCCATCCTGACTATATAATTTAGTTGTAGTAAATGTGCTTCCCTTGATGGTTTAGAGTCACAGGTTATGTTGCTGATGAGAACAAGTGTTCTTTTCCTCCCCTTCTTGCAATCTGAGTGTTACTCTTGAGAATAATGCTTACTCTGCCAGATGAGATAGTTCTCATTGGTTTAATTTTGTTTTAAAAGTAATTAGTATTTTAATAAAATTAAGATTAGAATCTCACATATGCATATGATAATCTGTTTTGGTAATAATGTAAAAAACTTTAGGAAATGACTAAAAGTTCATATTACACATTGTTTACATGTTCTATGTTATTTATAGAGTTAAAATGCAGCAGATTTTTAATACTTTTCAAAATGTATTAATTTAATGCTTGAATAAAATAATTTCCCAATTTTATAAAAAATCTAAATAAACATTTCCTGATTAAGCATAATTTAAGTTATCACTTCCTGCCTATTGTCTAAGAAATTAATATAATAAAAATTGATTTTTGAAAGTTCTTTAAATCAAATTAGAATCTAATTTAGAAAAAGCTTAATATTATCAAAATTGTGGATATTTTTAGGAATTATGTTATTTGAGGATATCTACCACTTAAACCTACGGCAATATTTTTACCAGTGCTTTGCGTACACTTTCTAAAATTATATTTTGGAAAGAAATGATCATTGACATATGAATTTTAACTTAAAATAATCATGATACTAGAAATGAATTTAAACTTAAAATAACCATGTCACTAAACATTTAGTATGCAATTGAGCATTTAATTTTAATTTAATTTAAGTATTAGGCAATTTAATTATGCCACTTTTGTGAGTTTAAACAAATACCTTCACAGAGTTTCTTTTTCTTTTCTTTCTGTCAGGGGTTCTGATTATAATTATTTTGCCTAGTAAACTATATGTTATAATCTATAGTTTTTAAATGTCAATATCTATATCACAGAAGTACTAATTGTACTATTGTGCCTATTTCTTCCTATCTCTTTTGCTGAATTATGTTGAATTATCAATGCATAAGAAATTCTTAAAAATTAATACAAGTTGAATTTTAAATGTAACATCGGTCATCACTGTACAGTTTATACAACCCAATGGACATAAGCAATATCCATTCATAGAAGGGATAAGATCATGACTGTCACCTCTAGAACTATTCTTTTTTTAAATTTTAATTGCCCTAGGCCTAATGATTACATTATAATTCCCAGTTCAGATTTTCCTAGATTGGAACAGCTCCTCCCCAAGCTTTTTTCTTCTTTTTTCCAGGAAGTGGACATTCTTGGTGACCTAGAAGGACTCAGGATGCATAATTCCCTTAAGCAAAGAGTAGATGGTGCATTCATTTACACATACAAGAGAAAAATGAAAGCCAAAGCTGAAAGTAAAATGAACATAATTTTAATGATTTTTTTAAATTTTGTGCATTGGATTCAAACAGCAAACTGTGTGCACTCAACTGTTATCACAATGTTGTCAAGAGGTCTGTGTCTTTTACCATTTTACACACAATTGTTCATTACAGTATGTTGTCAGCCTTGTGGAAACCAGGGGTGTGGCATGGTAAGCAGTGGTGGTAGTGCACCTAGCTTTTATATTATCTAACTTGAAAATATTTCTCTTCTATGATTCCTTTTTTCTTGATAAAAATAGTTTTCACCAAACGTTGGTGGTGCACACGCACTACCATTCATGCTTGACATCACACCCCTGACAGAAACACATGTTCTTATTTTGTTGATAAAAAGTATTACAAAAATTTCCATACAAAAACTATTTTCATAGAAATCTTGCATTTCCACAAATAAACCTGAACATTTTTTTGAAAAAAAACTGTTCAAGAATTTTGTTCATTTAACATTGTGACTGTATTGATAAATGCAGTCCACGTCCAAGTGTTCTCACATTCTTTTCTATAGATGACCAGTCCCCTTTCTCTTATCACCGAGATCTGCCCAGACTCCACCAAGTTCATTTACAGCAGGAACAAAGGTTTGGATTGACATATCTGAATGCTAGAATGAAAGCTTCAGTCTTCCACATAGCTATCAACACTCAGCCCTCTTACAATTTAAGACAAAGATTGCAAAACATCATCCTTTTAACTCAGAATCACTTAACCAACTGTTGCTCTTTTATTTGTGGTGTGGGTTAGACAGGGTTTAGGGGGATAGGAATCTGGTAGAGTTGCATGTTAAATCTCCTTCCTTGGTATTTAAGAAAAACTTTATTGCCTTGGTAATTGACATTTCTATTATGATCAGTGACACAGATTGTCAAAAAAAAAAAGGAGAAAATAAAGAAAAACAACTGATGACGATCAGCTTTATATTCCACTTTCCATGGAATTCAGATTTGTTTTGCATTACATTTTTCACATCCTATAAACACATATTGTCTATTCAGACGATAATTATACTGAGTAGTTGGGAGCTAATAACATCATTGCCTCTATTATCTGGGTGTTCAGAAGACTGTACTGGTTCTTGTAACATTACAGTTTTTGTTGATTCCAAGTATTTTCATTCTTAATGATTTTTTTTTTTTTTTTTACTGGTTACCCTGTTTGGCATTGACATTCCATCTCCTGGCAACAGTTGGGCTTCAAGAGGAACATGTAATTTCTCACTGGACTGCATTTGAAACCAGCCACAAAATGCGCGTGTAACATTCACTCAGAAGAAGGGAGGAACCCATGATAAACAGTGTAACCCCGTGTAACTTGGTTGATCCATGATGCTTGTAGATCAAGTCTGATCATTGCAACTGCTTAGATCACAGAGTCTCTAGTTCATAGACACAGCGGCATGAGGTAACTCATTTTATTTTGCACAGGTTGCATATTTCCACAGGAAACATTCTCGCTAAATTGTTTGGAAAAAAGACGACAGTTTGTGCTTGGGTGTTTGGCCTCCCAGCTTTATGCCATGGTTTCTTTACCTGGCAACCTTCTGTCGTTAAATGTGTGCATGTTGATAACTTCTTCTGTTTTCACAATAACTGGGGCCTGTGGCTTATGTTTTAGCCGACGCTGGCACTTCAAGGACATCCTCAGTTCTTCTACCATGGCACTACAGAAGGACCTCTACAGAAGAACACAGAAAAATTAAATATTACAAAATAGATAAACTGTAACTGTCCCAGAATCAGTATTAAAAACACATTCTCAACAGCCTGGTCAACATAGCATCCTTGAAGGTTTGAAACATTTTATTATATAAGTCATAACAAACTGTTACACTTTTAATACCTGGCACATAATTATGGAAATACTCTATCAAAGTGGGCTAGTTTAAAGAAAATCTCTGCCTACTGGAATGAATTTCCAACTTGTAATGTATATATCACATATATATTGAATAAGGCTTTCTGATGAAATTACATAAAATTGATCAGCATGATATAGAAATGTACTTTAAATTTTAAATACAAACATATATATATACACAAGTCTATACCAGAAATCCATTTGACATTTAAAAAATAAAAAAGTACCACTTTTCACATCACAACATGAAATATGCAAATTTTCTTTAAACGCTTATTCTTCACTGGGCATCTCAAAATAAAAATAGCACTCACACAGACATAAAAATATGGAAAACAATTTCTGGTATTTCATTAAGTATTTTTTGTGATTATGCCTATAAAAACATTGATGGTGATTAGAAACAAATATGACATTCATGAAATGACAAATTATAGCATGCCAAGCACCTATGACCAAATATTAACTTTTTTGTCATTATCAGCTTGATAACTGAATGTTGGTAAATAATTTATCCCATGGGAAAAATGACACTATAAATATATATATTTTAAATTTCTATCCCATTAAAAATAAATCTGCTAGAATTCTATATTTCTGGGGTTTATTATTATAGCTCCTCAAAATACATATTACAGATCTATTCATAGATAGATAGATAGACAGATAGACAGATAGATAGATAACAAAATTGTGTTAGTTTCTTTCCCTACCTGATTGAGATACATGTGTGTTAATTATATATAAATTAGATTAATTAACAGACTGCATACTTGTGGTAGTAGAAACTCAGAGGGCTGAGACTTAAGTTCTTTCTGTACAAGAACTAAAAATGTGAACAAACAAAAATGTGAACAAGTATAAATAAATTTACACAACTTTAAAAAGTGATGAAAACATGAAATCAACCTAACTAAATATGCATGTGAACACTTATTTGTGCTTTACTTGCTTTACTGATTATCAACTTAGGTGAATTCCAAAAGAGCATAGGATAGAAACATGTAATACTATATGTTTTTGCTTTTTCTGGATACATAGTTACGGTTAGAGAGGACGAATAAGTTCAAGAGGTCTATTCTACAGCATGGTGAATATAGTTAATGATGATATATTATTTAAAAATGTTAAAAGAGTGGATAAGTGGTCTCATCACAAAAATGATAACTATGTAAGATAATGCATGTGTGTTAATTAGTTAGATTTAAACATTCCACTATACATATATAAATATATATATATATCTACTTCAAAACATCATGTTGTATACTATGCATATATACAATTTTATATGTCAATTAAAAATATATATTGGAAAAAAATTTGCATGCATACTCATTTGTGACACTCAAAAATGATAATTAGGCATCTGTGTGTCAGAGAAAACTGATTCAGAGAGAGGGTAAGTGACTTTCTGCAGCTCACACCTGAGACTCCAGCATGATATTAATGCATGACTGATACCCACTTTTGTGATTTTGACACTACTCTAGTACCTTCTTGTCAATCTTTGGTTATATTCTCATTTTTCTTTGATGTATTTCTTAAGGAGTTTCCTTAATTGTCTTCCTAACTCTGTCTACACTATTCCTTTTCAAAGGCTCACCAATTACCAGGGTAATCTATTAAATCCAAATCTCATATTTTCCCCATCATGGGTTCTCTGATTCAGCCCTCTTCCCCTTCCTTCTGTCTTATTTCTCAGTTTCTATCCTCTCACTTTTTCTCCCTTCACACTCCATGACATTTTTACCGTGCTTCTACTTGCTCTGGTACCCTGCTGAGTTCTTTCATCCTTCACATAACCCCAACATTCTACCTAATCTCAGGACATGGCTGAAGATTTAACTTAATTAGAAAACCCTTTCCAATTGACTGACCACATTATTTTCACTTGATTTAGTTTTATCATCTCAGTATTTTACACTGATTATCTTGTTTTTCTGTCTGGCCTCCAGATCTTCTATGTATCACTATCACCGCATTGTGAAGAGCAGAGACCAAGTTCCATACACATGAGCTCTTTAAATGTGGACTGAATTAATGACAATAACTACATATGACCTTAATATTTTAACAATATTTCTAATTCAATTACTTTAAAAAGTTTTTCAAGTTTAGAAGCTTAGTTGAATGTATGGTATGCAAGTTACCTAATTAAATTAAGCACAACTCTATCATTTGTTTCATAACAAAAGTAATAAAAAATAGTAATTTATTAGCACTTGTAATGGATGATGATTAAATGCTGCTCATGAATTCCCCATTAAATATGGAGTTACTGCCATGCATTATTTATTATGTGTCAAATTATGCAGTTCTAAAATTCATGAATTATATTTATATTAAAGGACTTATATGGCACCTGACAGCCAGTATATGGACGCAGTGTTTCTTGTTACTTAATACCTACTATTAGATGTACTTATTAAGAACATGATGATAATGATGATGAAGATGATGATGATGACAACACTGCAGAAATGGAAAAATCTGACTCCAAAATAGGGAGGAATACATAGTCTTGAGGTAACTTAGTCTTGGCTCTCTGTTGAAACATTTAACAGAAGAATTGATTAGATGATATAACAAGGTCAAAACTTGATCCGGTTGACACATAAAAATGTTATAGTATGTGAATAAGGTTGAATAGTTTGGTATAAAACTTTACTCAAAACCAATATTTTCTCAAAGGCTAAATAATTTATGACACAATTTTATTGGCAATCTCAACTTTCAGGCATTTTAATTATATTACTTTCAAAATAGAACATCAAATATCAATACTAATTAGCATTTGGTTTATATGAAAAGAGTAGCCTAAGCAATTAACTTCCTTAGGATAAAAAAACTTACAACTGTACATACACATTCAGATAGGAAATGACTCCATTTTATTCCTAGTAAGTTCAGGGGAAAACATTGTATTTAGTACCCTATACTTCAGACTATAACTAGTAACTTACAAAATTATTTTAAGTAATTACAAGTATTAAATGTATAAGGCTGAGTAAAATAAAATATAGGTTAAAAAACTATCTGATCAAAGATAATCATTTTATTTTCTATAATTTGAAATTATCATAAGTAAATTACATTTACAAATTTAGAACCTATCTAGATTAGATAGACATTAGATATTAGAAATATGTAACACATCATTGCCATTTTAGGCCTTATCTATTTTATAAAGCCATTATAAGGTTAAAAAAATAATCAACCAAGCGTTCATCAATCAATCATTGGTCATGATTACATAATGTAAAAACAACAATTTTATTAATTTTTCTCTCTAAATAAGTTGGATTTTACCAGCTCCTTTTTGATCTGTTGATGTAAGTTTACCTGAAAAATTATTTTATTTGAAATTACTGATAAAGTCACTGTGAGACAATAGATTCTCTTCTTTCTTATAGAATAATTGTAGCCCATTAAAAACTTTGATAACTTTAAATTTGAGCATGATTTTTAGAAATAACATGGCAAATTAAAGAAAATTAATGATATCATAAAGTACTGTTCACTTTTGGTACTTGGGCAAAAACATTCTCTCTTTTTTCTTTGGAGCTTATGAAGGCAAATTTCATATCTTGATATATGTAAGTATCTAAACTTAAAACTGTACAGAATTTTGTGAAATATAATTTTTTCCCTGTGCTGTGCATTGCCAAAAAAAAAATCATTATCTCTGATTTCTAAATATGCTTCTACCTTGTTATTATTCAGTAGAGACAATTGGTCTTTTATACTTTATAGATGATGATTTTAATTTATTTTAAGTCTGTTTACTGGACTATAAAATGTCTCCTAAAAACCTAAGTACATTTAACATGTATTTCCCAGGTTATAATTTTAAAAGGAAAAAGAAAGAATAAAAGAAAGACAGGAAGAGATAAAGGGAGGGAAGGAGAGAAGAAGGAGCAGAGGAAGAGCCAGAGGAAGGAAGAAAGAAAAAGACAACCATCTTGCTCATTAAATCACTTCTTCTTAGAAGTGGAAATCAATGAATTGTGTCATTTAATCAGGGAAGTTTCTTAGGATGAAAACAACAGTAAAAATGTTTCTCCACATTAATATAACAGACTACAAAAAGAAAAAAGAAAGGCACAAGGATACTAACCATTATTAAAAACCTCTTTTAGTAAAGTTTACTAAACAGTGTCTGGATGGTATGGTGGCACTAACCAAATAGAAGATTCCTGAAAATGAAAATTTAAATCTTTGAGCTGTTAGCATGTATAAATGCATTTAAATTAGTAAAACTCTTTATAAAATTCATTTTCTCTAATGAGGCAACCTGTATTTACACATTTGTAATTCTTGAAACAATGAAGGTCTGAAAACTTTAAAAGTATGATCTTGGCCACATTTACATTTTTTTTAAGCTCAAGTTTTTATTTTGAGTATAGTAAGAAAACATGTAAATAGTCCACAGATAAATGTTTTCAAGAATCTCATATTGATGTTATATTCTTAATACCAGCACTTTGGGAGGCTTAGGCTAGAGGATTGCCTGAGCCCAGAGATTCGAGACCAGCCTGAGCAATTTGGTGAGACCTCATCTCTACAATATATCAAAAAAATTAGCCAGGCATGGAAGCGCACGCCTGTATTTCCAGCTACTTGGAAAGCCAAGGTGGAAGGATCACCTGAGCCCAGTGGGTCAATGCTGGAGTGGCTATGAGCTTGCCACTGCACTCCAGACAGGGTGACAAAGTGAGACTCTGACTCAAAAAAAAAAAAAAATCTAGTTGTAACCATGCTCCACATTGAACATTGACATATTTAAGCTTGCGTTAAAGTTAAAATCATTAAGTTTAGTAATGTCTTTTGAAAAAACAGTAATTGAAGAAAAATAATTAGTTTGATTTTTTTTTACTTTAAGCTCATCATTCTCCTATTGAATATATGTATTCATTTATTACCTCAAAAAGAATAAATATAAAATACTAAATAGTACTTTCAAGCTTGTGTTTAACAGTCATTTTTCAGGAGGAAACTCTATTTTCCATATCTTGTCCTATTTTTTTGAGAGTATAAAATTAACTAAAAGATATTCTAGTACTCATTCAGAATAATTTCTAACCATCTTTATATACAATTCCTGTTTGTCTTACTTGGAGTCCTACCAAAGTATCTTGGAGCTACTTCTATCAGATATTGTACCTTAATGTTCAAGTACATATAAAAAAAACCTAGCCTATCAACCTTGTATTTTGTGTTTGTCACTTAAATTATTTGTGAATTAATTATAAGCATAAAATCTATTATTAGACATTTTAAAATTAGTTTCTGATTCCTTAGATTATTTACCTAAGACTATGAATCATACATGGTGGAGAAAAATCAAATCAGTCACCATGATCAATTGTAGAAAATTATTTCACATTAGATAACTAATAATGAAAATGGAATAAAACATATGTAGGATGTAATATAAATATTTTACATAATATTACTATATTCAATAAGGAAAACAAATATCATCTAATGTGACCCATTAAATTTTTTCTTTTGATTTATTCTATTTTTAATTGGCAGTCTTTAAAAAAAATCAGACACTTAATGCTAAGTATCAGAAGTATGAATTGATCTAATGCTATATGAATATAACAGTGAAGCAATGAGAGATGAAAAATGAATTACTAGTGTTAAAATTACTCATGTTAAAAAATGCAGGCCGGGTGCGGTGGCTCAAGCTTGTAATCCCAGCACTTTGGGAGGCCAAGGTGAGGGCATTGCCTGAGCCCATGGGTTTGAGACCAGCCTGGGCAACTTGGCAAGACCTCATCACTACAATAAATCAAAAAATTAGCTAGGCGAGTTAGCGCACACCTGTACTTCTTCCAGCTACTTGGAAGGCTGAGGCGGAAGGATCGCCTGAGCCCAGCAGGTCAATGCTGGGGTGGCAGTGAATATGCCACTGAATTCCAGCCTGGGGGACAGGATGAGACTCCAACTCAAAAAAAAGAAAAATGTAGAGCAAATTTGAGCTTGATATTCAGCTTTTGAGCACTTACCTTTTTAAAAAAGTTATATGATTTACATAAGCTATGGCGCAGTCAGAATGGATTTTATGTGCAGGATACTTAATTAGTCTATTGATTTATTACTGCAATTTTACAGCTAGAAAAACTAAAACTTAAGAAGTCAAATTCTATAGGTAAAGCAATAATAACCAGTATCAGAGCTAAGACAGGAACTCTATTTTCTTGACTTTCATCTATAAATGCTTTACATTAGCCTGCCTTATCAATAATTACTTCATTCTCAGCCAAGCTTTTTACCTGAGTTCTACTCTTATTCAATGTTAATTTTTTGAATGTTGAATTATAAAGCTGAAAGGGAAAAAATATGGAGTAAAAGAAATACATATCTTTCTCAGTGAATTAAATGACAAAGCATGATATGCTTTAGCCTGCATTATTTTACAATGATAAACATAAAGATAAAAAATATTCTAAGAAACCTTTACTCATACAGAAACAGTTACCCAGTATCTTCATATTGCATTTTGCAAATACAATAAGACAGAGAAAAATGGAGCATCATTATACATTTTTACACTTCCCTTATTTAAGTTACAAAAATCAATAAATAAGATCTGACAAGCTTCAACATCATTTTAGTCAATACAGCTGTGAGATGCACTTTAATAAAAAGTGGTATTAATCATCACATTTTTGCTGGTAGTCATAATACAAATTTTCCAAAAAAGTATATTTAACATCTATATAACGAATGCTTACATTCCAGAAAGGTTCTTTTTTCCTAAGGTCCAGCAATTAAAATATATCAGCTTTATGATTAATAGTAATAATGATATTATTTTTAAAAGCTGATTGTTATATGCCAGTTATGTGCAATAAAACCCCTTTTATGTGTATTATATATCTTAATTCTTAAAACACTTTCCTCTTGGAGTCATAATCTCATTTATTTATTTAATTTTTTGTTCATTTACTTATTTAAAAAGAAGTATAGAAAGCCAAGTGATTTTACCTAAGGCTAAACAAGTTAAATTATACTTTCAAGTCTTTTTAACTTAAAAACTTATGCTTATTATCTAGGAAAGTAAATTAATTAGACTACTTATGAACAAAGTCCATATCTGTATATCTAATTCAAACTCCTAATCCACATTTTTTTAGTGCAACTTGAAGAAGAAAAAAAAATAGTTAAATATTTTACCTTCATTTTGTACAGCATGATATTATTATTTAAACAGTAGTAGGTATCTTTGACCTTGTGAAACATACTTGACCCTTGAGACACTTTTTATTCTCATCTGCACAACATAGATAATAATATTTACACAGCTCACGGGATAGTGCCAAATTCAAATGAGGTATTACACATATAAAACTCTAAAATCAATTATAAAAATAAGGAAATAAAATTATTATCTGCCAAGCTACAATCTTAATTTAAAACATCATTTGTGGGGGAAAAAAGTATGAGTTATCATAAATAAATGCCTTGAAAATCCTTTAGCTGATTTAGAAGTAGCTCAGTGAGTGCAATGAAGATTGGCACCTCATTTTGAAGTACAGTATTTTATATTTACATATAAAAACAGTTTAAAAAGTTATCCATTTAGTCTCCTACAGGTCATTAATGGAAATTGAGAGACACTCTGCTTTCAGAGAAAGGGAGTGGCATAAAAAAATACAAAGTGGACTATTTGTTTACAGTTTATTTACAATTTTTAACTTCTGAAAAACACCACAATTTACAGATGTATTTTAAATATTAAATATTTACTTAGAACTTTTAACTTCAGAAAACTTAAGTGCAGTTAAAGTCCCTTACATCAAATGTAATTAATGAAGACTATAGACATTTTGTGATGTGGAAATAGGCATTATTAAGAAAAACATAAACATTAAAATAAAATCTTTATGATGATTTAAAACACTGTTGACATTCCAATACCTTATCCAAGAAGTGGATTCTTTTAAAAAGCTTTGCTCCTGTTAGCACTAACTTTTAAACATTTTAAAAGCAATTTGTATATAGGGATCTCTAAACAACCTGTCTTCATTTTTCTGGTTTCTTGAAACACAGATTCAGCCAGCTTTGATATACATTTCCCTTATAAGTAACTTACCTAAGATCCCTTCATCTTGCAGGTTTAAATTAAACCATTCAGATTTTTTTCTTATCAGTCCCCAAATTGCAATGTTTCATTCATTTGTAGTTCTACTACTCTGATTTATAGTCACCTTCTACATTTGTTATTCAACCATACTCTGAAGAACGTTCTATGTGCCCTCAAAAACTTTTTTTGAAGTATCAGTGACTAGAAAAATATCACTATTTAGAGCTTGTCTTGGATAAGATTTACCAGTGTTCTAAAACAGAAACTACTACATTGACTTAAATAGGTTATGCCCTGAAAAACAATACCACAGAGATTTTAAGATATATTTCAACAATTTTAGCATAAATATAGAACAAAAATATGTGTTCAAGATGGGATAACTATCTCACAAACTCAGTATTTCAGTGATAATTTATATATTTTATTTCAGACATATTAACTACATTTAGTTTACACTGAAGTAATAAAAGAAGAAATATTTTTGACTATTTTTCCAAGTCTGAAAACTAAATAAATTATGTTCAAGCAGTTCAATAAAAACAATCCATACAGGCAAATTCATTTTTAATTACATTGGAAAGAAAATATTTCTATATGCAAATAAGGCAAAAAGAATTCAAACTATGTAAGTTATGTTGCTCTTCTGGCCGAAAATCAAAAGAAGTTTGAATTTTGTATATCTTTTAAAAGAGGCCATATTCCAATATTTAAGAAATGAGCAATTTTAAACATAAATTAAAAACCATAACTGTCATAAAATAATCTTACAAATTTAAGTTATTATGGTCACTGATAATTCATAGTGATTAAGCCAATATGTTATAAATATTACCAGAGAAAACAAAATTCTGTATATTAAGAAGTTTGTTTCAGCTATAAGTAAGTCCTAGAAGAGAATAATAATATTTTTCACCTAAATTCATAACCCAAAGTGCAATAATGATTGTTTCAGGTATATAACAATTTCTTGGGCTGTTTGCTCAGTGAACCTTAAGTAGTAATATATTTATAATCAAAGACAAGTTAAGGAAAAGAAAAATTCATTATAAAATGTACATGTTGTCTAGTTACCTTTTCAGACATTCAAAGAAATGTTTTTAGTATTTATTTTAAATGCCTAAAGAAATAAAAAGCAAGATATTTTGATTCATTAATATTTACAACACAAAGCCATTTTTATAAAAATTATGATACACCATCTTGTGGCTATCTGAAAGGAATGCAATTTACATTTTTTGGATTTTTTTTTGAAATATTGCATATTTCAGTTTTATCTTCCTTTTTATTTTAAACTTGGCCTCATTTTAAAATAATGCATTTCTCTACTACTCTCAACTTGAATATATAAAAAAGGCTATAGTCATCAAGAGCTACTTGTTTTCATTAATATATTACAATATAATTTCTACAAATTGCATTTTATTTTTGCCTATACATTATATTTATTATTAAAATCGCATCATCATTATCATTTAAAATAAGACATATATAAAGACATTAGTTATTCATAAAGTTCATACTCAACTAAAGTTTGTGTATATTGTCTCTGAAAGACTATTTAGATAAAAATAGAACAGTTCATTTGTTCTTTTAAAAAATACTGAACTACTATAAACTAAAGGAAGAAGAAAGAAAAAGATAAAGAGAATAGACAAAAGAAATCAAAGCAGTTTGGACATGGAATTGTGACCAATACTTTCTTGCTTACTGTCAATATGCAAAACACAATTCACTGCAGATTGGACTCTCAATAAATATTTTTGAGTAAATAATTTTACAAGTGTTTCCCTTATTTTTAAAATTTAAAAAATCTATGTTAAAGATATAAGTATGATAAATGAAAATAAACTGTGAATTTTATACATAAACATGCATAATTAATTTAAAAATTAGAAATTTTGTATGGCTAATTTTAAATAAATTAAATAAAGTGTTAAACAGTCATAGTCACCAGATCTTTTTTGATCTACTACCAAATCTTTTGAAGAAGAATGGAGCCCCAAAACCTAGTTAATTACAATAAAATGATTCATTTTTAATAAATTTAAATTATTTAGTTTACCTTGAATTATATAGAAAAACATCTCTTTTTTCCTTATGATCGACTGTCTAAAAATACATTACTGTAATCAGATGTATTATTAATGTAAATAACAATGATAGATGATTGAAAGATGAATAATAGGTGATTGATAGGATAGATAGATGACAGATAGATGATAGAGAGATAGACAGACAGACAGACAGACAACTAGAGATAATAGAGATATGAATGCCATCAGGCACATTTTTTTTTTAGTTGGAGTCTCACTCCATTGTCCAGGCTGGAGTGCAGTGGCACGCTCACAGCCACCCCAGCGTCGACCTGCTGGATTCCAGCGATCCTTCTGACTCAGCCTTCCAAGTGGCCAGAACTATAGGTGTGCTATCAGGCCCGGCTAACTTTTTGATTTATTGTAGAGACGAGGTCTTACCATGTCGCTCAGGTTGGTCTCTGACCCGCAGGCTCAGGCACTCCTCTCGCCTCGGTCTCTCTAAGTACTGGGATTACAGGCTTGAGCCACCGCGTCCGGCCCAGGCAGTTTTTAAGGCTTTTCAGTGCAAACAAAAATTTCCTTCTTCCAAAGGAAAGACAAATCCAATAGGGGGAAGGACACCCATACACAGAAAATGGGTTGAAAGGGTCAAAAATACCACCCCAACTTTTTTGAAAGGGAAGAAATGTTTTTAGATTATGACAGCACCTGAAACCAGCTAAGCACCAAAAAAAAAAAAAAAAAGGAATGTGGGTCACATTTTTTCCCCACTGCAATAAGAAATGAAAACCTTCCTCTAGCTTATAGAAATAAGCTATTTCTTGTGCCCAAACCCAGTGTATATACTGATTAGCAAATTTTCCTGAAGAAGTTGATGTATTATCTTAAATGCCTAATCTAAAATGCTGGTGAAAGTATGCAAGGTAAAAAAAAATGAACAAGGTTTGCCTAATAAAATAAAGAGTATTAGCTTGGGAAATTGAAGGTAATTTAATGTGGCCATAGTAAAGGTGAAAATTGAAAAGAAGCAAAAGATACGACTACAGCAGTGGACAGGGACAGGTCCCGAAAACCCTCATCTGCTAAGCTAGGAAATTTGGATTTTATGGTGTAGGCTATGTGGAGACAGTATGCAAATACATTAGGGATTGTGAGTATAATACTCATGTAATATCAACTCAGTTCTTTCTTGTGTAATGTTAATGCATCATCTGTTTCAGTTTTTTAAAAGAAGTACATTAATTTCATGTTTTCTAATTTAAGAAGATTATAGCCAGGCGTGGTGGCTCAAGCCTGTAATCTCAGCACTTTGGAAGGCTGAGAGAGAGAATTGCCTGAGCCCAGGGGTTCGAGATCAGCCTGGGCAACTCGGTGAGTCCTCATCTCTACAATAAATCAAGTAATTAGCTGGCCTGGTAGTGCATGCCTGTAGTTCCAGCAACTTGGAAGTCTAAGGGTGGAAAGATGGCCTGAGTCCAGCAGGTTGAGACTGTGGTGGCCATGAGTGTGCCACTGCACTCCAGCCTGGGTGAGAGAATAAGACTCCAATTAAAAAAAATAAAAAGGAAAAAAGAAGAAGACGAAGAAGAAGGTTATATATGTCCATACAATATCAAGAGATCTGGTTGATATCTGAGAAATTCAACTAAGCTTCTTATTTATAACAGTAAAGCAGGTTACATTACAGAATTAAATCCTTACACCCTTTGCTTTTGTTTTAAACAGAATGCTTGCCAAAAAAGAAAATTATACTGAAGATAGTTTCTAAGTAAATGAAATGAACAGAACATTTAGAGATAAGAACAATAATATGATATATTATGTAGAGGCTTATTCATTTGTTTAAATTTAATGCTGAACTAAAACTTAAAGAAAATTATTAGGTAGGCATGATTTGAGGTTTCAACTCAAATTCCTTCTATACTTTTTGGGCTTATTTTAAGCATTAACTAAGCAAGTATCACATTTATTGACAAATCATAGTGAAAATGTTCATTGATGAGTTAATTTTTTTCTTTGATTAGTCTTTTAGCTTTAATTTCAAAACTCATTTTGACATCATAAAAAGGATCATAACATAAAAAAATACTCAGACAGAATTATCAGTCATACAAATACAACCAATATTTGACTTAGCCAAGGCTTCAGAAATACCATCCTGAATGTTAAGGGAAAATAAATCATATAATTGTCTGATTTTTTTAAAATGTAATTGTCTCTTTTAGTTATGGACTAAATAGAATTATCAAAACATTCGTTTATAAAAACACGGTTCCTAAGTGTCAAATACTGTTGTCAAATAAAAGTATAGAAATACTATATCTAAAACTCTGATTCCAGAAAAGATAAATTAATCATGATATAAATTATTAAAGAAAGGAAGATGTTTTTGTTTTTGAAAATACCTCCAGAGTTGAAAGCACTTCAAGGAATATTAGCAAAATCTATTTACCTTGTATTCCTGTAGGGTATTATTTTTGAAACACCATTTTTTGTTGCTTATGTTTACCAATAAAAGTTCTTAAACCATTTAGCTATTAAAGATTATATAATCTCACTAAAGTTAAGTCTAAAAATGGTAATTATTATTAAAAACAAGAGGTGCTTACATATAAGAGACTAAAGTACTAGAAATCTTAAAAATGTTAGCTATTTCATGTCGAGGGCTATAAATTTGTATATAAAAAACATCATGTACAATCAGAAAGAATGATTTTTGTGTAGTCGTCCTCATAGTTACAGAAATGAGAAAACGATAGCACTAGAAATGTAGCATCTGAATGAGGTGGCAAACTTTTCAAGTACAGAAACAAATTTATACAAATAAATAATGTATTAAAATAAGAAGAAAAATTGTAATAGTCTCAATGTTTTTGAGGTTTATAAGATTTTAGTACAAGAAAATTAAGAACTAATTAAGAAAAATATTAAATGAAAAAATCATATTTTACACATTCATTAATGTAGATAATTAACTATAACTCCCCCTATATAAGTCAAAATATTCAAACGAAATGTTCATTTAGTCTTTATTTTGAAACTGTTAACCAGTATTGTATCTTAAAACTCCTTATCTGCAAATAAGCATTTTTTCTTTTATATTACAGTTTTAAATTTTACTTCCTTCATTGACTATATTCCTTCATTAAACTAACTTCAATGAACTTCAAGCAACCAAAGTTTCTTTTTTTTTTCAGTCTGAAATAAGAATAGAAATAGCCATTTGTTTTAAAGCTGGCTACAATTAAATAAATCGCAAATTAAGAATCAGGAAGGTGATCATGAGTGTTTTTGTGAAATACCATATATTTCACAAAATATAATGTTTTGGTAGATAATGAATAAGACAGTAAGCAGCCACAGTTCTAAGGGTTATCCTTGGTTGAAAAGATCAAAAATCTCTTGATTTGTGTTTTATTATAACAACAAAAATTGTTTTAAATTTTATAAAAATGACATTTACCTTTTCCAATTGAGCGTTTTTTTTGGATTTGTATAAAAACTCTCCCACTGCCACAAAAACCGAGAGCACCAAGCCGGCTGCCAGAACAATGAAGATGCCACCGATATTCTGAACCCCCAGAGCACTGGCCTCTTTGCTCTCCTCCTCTGGGCAACCATTGCCCCTCCACCACTTTTCCTTCATCATGTGCAGCTTGCCTTCTTCTTGCAGCTGAAGAATTGCTATGGTGATTTTGTCTCGATATGGAGAACCTAGGGAAGGAGAGGACAAGTTAACCAATTCAAATTTCACAGAATTTCATAATTAAAGTTAGCAAGATGAAAAGAGGGCAGAGATTTTCCCAAATGCTCCAGTGTGTGCCAATATTTCTTTTCAGGACAGAAAACCAACTGGGAAAAGACAAAGAACTGAAGTTTAACAAGATATAAAGTTCAGATCCTTTCTAGATTTAGAAGAATGACATAAATCTTGTTTTTAAGAAAGAAAATGTCTTCGAAAAGACAGACTCAAATCAGGACATTGGAAAATAAGTAAAACTGAGGTGAGAAGCAACAGAAAGAAAGAATTGGCGTGCAAGGATGTTCAGTTCACGTCTAGGAATTATTCTACATGGAAATCATAGCAGTGATAAAAGTTATCTCCATTTTTAGGCAGGTGGTGAAAAAACGGTGTTTCCCAAGATTAAACGCAATAATTTAAGGCCATAGTGATTAATAAATGGTATTCAATGGTACCTAATACTTTGCAGATAAAAGGCAATTACTTTTATTTGTTATTTGATGTGTGTAACTGAAGTCACAGGATGTATAGACTTAGATAATTCAAAATCATTATGGCAATTTAATTTAAAAATTGAAGACTCTATAGCCTGACATTGTAAGATTTTGGGGATGTTGTTTTATTATCATTTTATGCCTTGAGGGGAGATGTTGTTTTCAGTGGAGGCAGCAATATAAACGAAATGTAGTATTTATGCTGATGAGGTAGATACTTATCCGCATCAGATGTTATATGATAAGTAATATCTTTGTTCATTCGTTTCCCAGAAGCATAAAAAATATTAAAATATCTTTCAACATCTGTCTTAAGGAATTGGTCTTTTTGCTTTCTCCCACATAGAAATGCCCTGCTTCTTCCTAAATAGTGTAATATTCTTCCTAAAACACTATTCTGCACATTCCAATTTGTGTAGAAATTGACCAACAGTGTTTTCCTGCTTTCCAAAAAATACAAGATATTTCAGCTTTTATTCAAAGTTGCCTGTGATTTTGTTTCCATTTAAGCAAGTCTACACCTATACATCTTAGCAAGAATAGGCATGCAAAAGGAGATAGACAAGAGGAATCACAAGAAGAAGCCTGCTGAAAAAGTTGGAGTAAGAAAGCTCTACCAAACCCAGTTGGAAAACTAGTTCCTTAAAATAATTCTTTATTAGGAATTGTAGTGTATGGCTTCTAGTCAACATTTTTCTAGCTTTTCTAAAAAAGGAGATTACCTATTCAAATAATTAGAACTCAAATATTTTATTTTTATTATGCAATAATTCCTAAGTATACTTGAGGAATTTCTGCTTCTCAGTTTTTCCCTGTGCTCTCATTTAAACACTACTCTAATGCTAATGCTCATTTAAATTCTGTCCCCCTACCACTTTAAATCTCAATGTATGAGCCCCGTCTATACAATTCTCTACTTTGATCACTCACTCACTGTTCACTCAGCCTAGATTGCCAAATATTATTATTTACCTATTTAGGTGTGGGGTCCTGGAATAAAGGATATCTATCTGTCTATCTGCCCATCCATCCATCCATCTATCCATCCATCCATCCATCCAACCATTCATCTGAATTCTCAATCACTTTCCACATAATAAGCTCTTAGCAAGTGTTTTTATATTCTGAGTAGCATAATGTCTACCCGAAGATATTTTTAACATAATCTGAGAGTAATAATCTGGTACTTTGGTCTCTCTGATATGTAATATGTAATAATACACCATGAATTGATGTCATTATGTTTGGCTATTTAGTTTTTATTAATTCACTACATCAGGCCTAGTACCAACTGAAAAATCATTTTTATTCTGATTAACCATGCACTTTCCCTGAAAAATAAATACTTAGCTGAGGGGGAAAATAGCTCTATTTTAAGCAGAATTGTAGTTCATCAAGTATATCTTTCAAATAGAAGCATTGCATGTGAAACAAATCTTAATAGTACTTGTGAAAATGGCTACACTGAGCTAACACAAATATGTATTTTTTAGTTTTGGAACTGTAATTATAAGCAAGATTTTTGGAGTGTGGTCACTTGGAAAGTAGACTTTCAAATATATAAAATTCTTCATCTATCTTAGAAGTTTATGCTAGCTTATCCTCATTTTGAACAGTAGTGAAGGAATATTATTTTATTGCCAACTCACCATATACACTAAACAGCATCAGAATGCTTATTCTAATCTCTTCAAATACAGTATTCTCCATTACAATTTCAAGAACAAAACAAGACATAAACAAAGCAACTTACTTTACAGCAAATGATGGCCATCTTTTTATTTCTTGCCAGCTGAGCTTCCTATTTCCAGTATTGATTGTTAATATAAATATATCCCATTGCTTGAAGACATTAGTACACTTGTTTTTCTGAACATAGTAATGTGTAAGTGATATTTGGTTTGAATCAACCAAAAAAGTTACTACATTTTTTTGAGGTTTTTAATAGGATGTAATAATATAGGGAATATCGTCCATGATAGTAAATTGCTGACATACTTTGCTTGGCGTTCTGTTATTGATTTAGTTTAAGTATTTTTAAAAAGGAACAATAATTCAACAATGAATTATTACTTCTTTTATACAAAATTTAATACTTTTTGGAAAGCACTTCTACAAAGATGTTACTTGAACTCAAATGTGTACTAAAATTTTATCTAGTAGAAAAATATCAAGGGCACATAGAGATAAAAGAACAAAAATATCTTTCATTCTCTTTATGACATGAACAGCCATATGCTTAGCTCTAATGAAGTGAACAACAATGACTGAGATAGATGGAGGCTAAGTTTCACCCAAGTCCAAACTCCAATCCATGTACTGGCAAGCAAAGAACTGATGGCATTGAATGTCGACTGAGAGAAGCTCAGGACTTATGCTGTAATATGTTTAATTCATAGTTAAACCTCTTGACACATCAGATGTATAAGACCTAAAGCTCCAATGAGGTAAAGAGGCAGCTTCAAGTGAAATACTGAGAAAGTGTATGGCTGGTGATATAAAAAGCTATCCTTAAATACACCTATTCAGAAGTTCTTCAACCATAGAATTATGGTCTCTAAATGTCCCCATATGTTAAATTTTGATCATATAATTTTATATAAAATTATGATTTTATGAGACTCTCTCTCTAGATATACATTAAATTTTGAGGTGAATAAACTATGTTTATTTATTAACAATATAAACATCAACAAATATTTCAGAGCTAATTTGCAGGGTTTATTAAATTGATTCCCTCTATGCTTCTTCCCTTCTTTCCTTCCTTTTTCATTGCTTTCTCCCACCCTCTCTACTCTTCCATTTCTTTGTCTTTCCTTCTCTTTTTCTTTTTTCTACTTCCTGTCTGCTCATTTCATTTATTCCTTGATTTTATTCCCTCCCCTTCCCTCTTTTCTTTTCTCTTCCCTTTCCTTCCCTCCCTTCCATTATCCTTCCCTACTCTCTTTTCTCTTCCGCCTTCTTCTCTCCCTGCTTTCTTTCCTTTCTACCATTCTAAGCTCAATACTTGAAGAATACAATGCACATGTAATTCTGCAGACTTAATTCTAGAGTATCAGTCTACTACCTACACTTTTTACTGATTTGCTCATTTGATTTGTCTTTTAATGCTCTGTACAAATTCACAACTCTATAGACCAACATTCCCCTTTATCCTATTTCAATGCATCTAGATAGTATAGAAATAATAAATTAATTTCAGTCAGCATTACTTTTAATTCCGGAGGAGGCTTATGGATCGATAAGTAACTTTTATTTAAAGGTTGCACAGCAAATTGTCTAATATCTAGCATGCTTTAATAAAATATGCTGAAATCACATTATCTATGTTCTAGCAATCTCTATTCCAGCCTGCCAAAAGTTTTTTCTTTACTGTCAAATCAAGCTTCTATATGCTTTAATCAATTGCAAAGGTCAGAAACAAACATTTTACTTTCCATAAATATCTCTTTCTAAAACTCATTACAACAATATTTCCAAAACTGCATTTTCCACACTCAATTACCTTTTTCGGGAAATTTATATCTATTTCATTTTTTAAGAGTCCTTGTTTAACTAATATTGAATAATACTCCATAAAATATGTATCACTTGCAAATTCACATTAACATTAGCAAAATAAAGGAGACTTATCTATTCATTAGAAGATAACATAGATAAAAATAAAGCAAAACTTTTGTATAAGGTTTAAATTTATTTTCAAGCCGGGCTCGGTAGCTCAGCCTGTAATCCCGCACCTTGGGAGGCTGAGGTGAGTGGATTGCCTGAGCCCGCGGGTTCGAGACCCGCCTGGGCAACTGGCGAGACTTCATCTCTACAATAAATCAAAAATTAGCCGGGCGTGGTAGCGCGCGCCTGTAGTTCCAGCTACTTGGAAGGCTGAGGCGGAAGGATCGCCGGAGCCGAGCAGGTCGAGGCTGCGGTGGCTGGGAGCGGCCATTGCACTCCAGCCTGGGCGACAGAGTGAGACTCCAACTCAAAAAAAAAAAAATTAGCCAGGTGTGGTGGCACGCACCTGTAGTCACAGTCAGAGGTCCCCAACATTT
>CAUYQG010097229.1:0-14688 GCA_963574415.1 Tarsius wallacei
AAAGCAGGAGAGATATAGAGGGGCCTCCAAGGTGCTTTAGAAGAGGCCGCAGTGGAGGACTACCCTGAAGCCTTGATAAGTGCTAGCAAGGCAGTGGAGGGGTGTGGGAGAGAGTAAGTCTGGGGGTGGAAGGTGGACCTCACCTCTCCAGTTGGGATGTCAGAGAAGGCCTATCTGAGATGACCTTTGAGCTGAGACTTGGGTGAACAGAGGAGCTGGTCCGCACAGATCTGGGGTGAGAGAGCATTCTGTGCAAAGGCCCTGTGGCCTGTGGTGGCATTAAGGATCGGCTTGAAGGAGCAAGACCTCCGCCTCCTTCCTCAGCATCCCTTCATGAATGTAGTTGTCATCGCCATGAGCATAGTCTAGATAAGAATGATACACTAGCTATGACATGCTCCCTGGCTCCCTTGCCAACCAATGGCTGCCCCTAAATTCCTGTATGGCAGATCAGGAGCCTTCATGGCTGAGGTCTTGCCTCTCTTTTCTCTCTTGAAAAGACCAGACCAGCCAGTCTGGGCTCCTTCTCTTCCTCCGAAACCTGTGCCCCCGCCCCCACCCATCTACTTCTCTCACCACCACCACCGCCACCCTCCCCCTCACTCTTTCTCTCATCCATGCCTTCAGCCGCCTCCATCTGGCCTCCCAGCTCGACTCCACTTCTGTCCTCCACGGAGCAGACGGGGCAACTTTTATAAAATGAAAACCAACCGAGTCACTCCCTTGCTCAAAGGCCTCCAAGGATGTCTCGTTGCTTTGGGAATGAAACTGACATTCTCCTGAGGATAAAAGTAGGGAGGATGGGAGGAGTCATGGGAGATCAAGTGCGTGGATTCCCACCGGGTGAGGGAGGGACCAAAAATAGTCATATGACAATGACCGGGAGGATGGTGATGCTACATGACCTGAGGTGTATGAGCTAGCTGATTACGTTCGTGTAACCTGAGAAAAACCATCCGAGCTCCCTCGTTTTGGTCCACAAAGCCCTACTTGGTCTGCCTTCCACCCCTGTCCGCCATCTTGCCTCTTCCCCTTCTTCCCTTTCCTCTAGCAGGGCAAAAGGGAAGATTGCAGTTTCCCAGACCCTTCACTCATTCATGCATGCATTCATTCATTCATTCAACACATGTGTTAAACCCCTGCCACACATCAAGCATTGGTTAAATATGGAAATACAGAGTAAATCGGGCTAGCAAACCCGTGGGGGAGGCAGACAGACTTCAAGGAATAAAAGGGGCCGAGAACCCTCTCTGGGACACAGGAAAGGCTGCCCGGCCTTGAATTCAATCTCCAAGGAGAAGACCAAATTTACCAAGCAAAATCAGGGTCTGAATTCATGCCTGAGGGGATGATGTTTGGAAAGGCAAAAACCCTGAAAGAACATGGGCTGGCCAGGCTCGGTGTCTCAGCCTGTAATCCCAGCACTTTGGAAGACCGAGGTGAGTGGATTGCCTGAACCCACATGTTCGAGACCAACCCGGGCAACTTGGCGAGGCCACATCTCTACAATAAAAATTTTTTTAAAAATTAGCCGGGCATGGTAGCTCGCGCCCATAGTTCTGGCTACTTGGAAGGTTGCGGAGGAAGGATTGCTGGAGCCCAGCAGGTTGATGCTGGGGTGGCCGTGAGCATGCCATTGCACTCCAGCCTGGGCGTCAGAGTGAAACTCCAACTCAAAAAAAAAAAAAAAAACCAACATGGGCTGATTAGAGGGTGAGGAGATTGCAGCGTGGACAGCCAGGGAGCATGCTGGGAAATGAGCTGGAACCAGGAAGGAAGGCTCAGACCATGAATGGACTTGGAAGCCTTGTTAGGGCTTTGGATTTATCTTTAGGCCACAAGGCTCCAGCCAAGACTTGAGAGCAGAGATGTGCATAATCAGATTTGTGCTTTCGAAAGAGCTCTCTGGCAGCAGCATAGATAGATGACAGATTGGAGAGAGGACAGACTGGAGTCAGAGAGGCCAAGTCATTCCGGAAAGGAGTGATGAAGACCTGAACTAGGCAGGCAGGGCAGCAGGAGAACTAGGGGTGGGTGTGGTCATGGTCAGCCTGTCTGGACTTTTTGGGCTGCATGAATATGGAAAAGTGTCATCTCAGAAGAGAGAGGGTGGCGATAACACCCTGACTTCAGGCCTGGGTGACCGGGAGGGTGCTGGGCCATCGCCGAGGGGGACAGCAGCTTGGAGTGGGGCTGGAGAATTCAGTCTGGGGCAAGTGGATGAGGAGGCGCCCGAGGGACAGGGTAGTGGAAAGGTCTGGTCGCGTTGGAAATGCAGTCTGTGCGCAGGCAGGAAACGTCCCTTGGAGAGAGAAGCCCAGGCAATGCCAAAAGCATGGATCTTGGCAGAGACCCCCCCAGTCTCTCGGGATGCTGCCTCTCACACCTGCCAGAGGAACGTGGCTGAACTGGGGGCGGAAGTTGGGGCAGGGAGCTCTGTAATGGGAACGGCTGGTGTGCACCTGAAGGGCTCAGCAAAGGAGACCCGGTGGGGTGGCTCATGCCTGTAATCCCAGCACTTTGGGAGGCTGAGGCAGAAGGATCGCTTGAGCCCAGGAGTTCAAGACCAGCCTGGGCCACCAAGTGAAACCCCCATCTCTACAAAAAATTTTAAAAATTGACCAGGCATGGTGGCTCACACCTGTATTCCCAGCTACTCAGGAGGCTGAGGTGAGAGGATCTCTTGGGCCCAGGAATTTGAGGCTGAAGTGAGCCATACTTGTGCCACTGTACTCCAGCCTGGACATCAGAGTGAGACTGTCTCAAAAAGGAAGGAAAGAAGAAAGGGAGGGAGGGAAGGGGGGGGAGGGGAAGGAGGGAGGGAGGGGAGAGAAAAGAAAGAAAGGAAAGAAAGTCAGTGCAGAACCAGTGGCCTTAAAAATCCCCATGGTTATACCTTAGAAAACACCTGGCTATCCAAATCCTCCCATTTTACAGATGGGGAGTCAGAGGCTCACATGGTAGAATGACCTCGTCCCAACTGTCCCCCGAGTTGCTCACACTCTGGGTTGAGAGGTGAATTGTAGATTTCCTTTGGAGCCCCACTGCCCAACACCACCATATGTGGCAGAGAAGGAGATAGCCAGAGCCTGGGGTCAAGGGGAAGTGTTCTGGGGGAGGTTTGGAGACCGCTGGGCACGTTTCCTTCCCACCTGCTGAATGCCCCTGTCCCTAGAGAGGGCCACCCTGCAGCCCGCCCAAGGACACTGGCTCCTCCTAGCGGTCATAAGAAATGTTGCTTTTGGTCCCTGGTTGGCATGGAGCGCAACCCCCTGGAGCCTAGGACCTCAGTTCCCTCCGACTGGTCTCCGAAATGGGCCCAGTCCCAGCTGCCCATCCCCCAGCAGACACTCCGGCTTCCCGTACAGGAGACATTCAGTCTCGCCAGAGCTGAGACCAGCACGATGCGCTCTCCCTCTTGGCCAGACTTCAGGGCACAACTGGGCACTTTCATGGCTTGCAGGGAGGGCGTGGGAGGCTCAGTCCATCCGCATCCTGACCTGTCCCATCCTTATGTCTTCTGGGAGCTGAGAACTCCCTGAGGGCAAGAATGCAGACTTCCCCGTTGTTTCCTTGGGGTCTGACACGGAACCTTGTGTGCACTGGGTGCTCAATGAATGTCTGTTGGAACTAAAAGCCCATCCCCACCCATCCATCCTGGGAACTTAAAGAGCCTCTGATGCCATCCACACATCCCCAGGACAAGACCATCCACACTCTTTGAATCTCTTCATTTCAGTTCATCATGAAGTTCTTTCTTTAAAAAAAACTTCCAGCTGGGCGCAGTGGCTCATGCCTGTAATCCCAGCACTTTGGGAGGCTGAGGCGGGTGGATTGCCTGAGCCCATGGGTTTGAGACCCATCCGGGTAATTTGGCGAGACCTCATCTCTACAATAAATCAAAAAATTAGAAAGGTGGCGCACACCTGTGGTTCCAGCTACTTGGAAGGCTGAGTTGGAAGGATTGCCTGAGCCCAGCAGGTCGAGGCTGTGGTGGCTGTGAGAGTGCCACTGCACTCCAGCCTGGGCGACAGAGTGAGACTCTGACTCAAAAAACAAACAAAACAAAGCAAAAGAACTTCTAGGCCAGGCATGATAGCTCACGCCTGTAATCCCAGCACTTAGGGAGGCTGAGGTGGGAGGATTGCTTGAGCTCAGGTGTTCAAGAGCAGCCTAGGTTGCCTCCCTAGCAGCTGGGACTACAGGCAGGTGCCACCATGCCCAGCTAATTTTTTTATTTTTATTTTTATAGAGACAAGATCTCACTATGTTGCCCAGGCAGGCCCGAAGCTCCTGGGCTTAAGCAATTCTCCCACCTCAGCCTCTCGAGTGGCTGGGACCCCAGGCGCATGCCTCCACACTCAGCAAACACCTTGAGGTGCTTTTGTCCTTCACTTTGGACCATGAGAGGCGTGGTCGTTTTGCAGAGTAGGAAACCAAGGCCAAATATGTTGCTTAAGTTCACAGAATTGGCAAGAGTGACAAAGCTGGGATCGAACTCAGGCCTCCTGAATCTCAAGTTCAGTGACCTTTCCCTGCAACAGAAGTGCCCCCTTCACATGATCTATGATCTCAGGCTTAGTGACCTGGAGAGAATGGACTCATGGACAGCCTGAGACATGAGGTCCATCCTCCCTGCCTTCTCCAGCTCTCTTTCCCTTCCTTCTTTCTTTCCAACAAATTCTGTGCTCTCTGTGTCAGGCATTGGACCCTGAAGCCCAGGAGACCACAGCAAGAGCCATGCTCTCGTCACCTCTCTCCGAGCCCTGGTACCAGCCTTGTGCCAGTCTTGGAGCAGCTGCATTGAAAGAAAATAGGCGCCAATCCACACACAACTGAGGTCCCTGCCAAGGAGGCCCCTGTGGATGGAGCCACTGCTCAGGGCCCTGGGACGATCAGGACAGTGGCTTCCTACTTGTGTGTGTTGGATAGGGTGGGGGGAGTAGAACAGTGTTACCAAAGTCCCTGGAGAGCTAGAACCATGAAGAAGGGTGACCCTATAGAGGAGGGGTCCCCAACTCCCTAGTCATGGATCAGTACTGGTCTGTGGCCTGTTAGGAACTGGGCCACACAGCAGGAGGTGTATTTACAGCTGCTCCCATGGCTTGCATTACTGCCTGAGCTCTGTCTTCTGTCAGATCAGTGGTGGCATTAGGTTCTCATAGGAGCACGAACCCTACTGTGAACTGCACATGCGAGGGATCTAGGTTCCATGCTCCTTGTGAGAATCTAAAGCCTGATGATCTGAGGTGGAGCTGAGGAGGTGATGCTAGTGCTGGGGAGAGGCTGCAAATACAGAAGAACATCAGCAGTGAGGTGTTTTGTTTTTGTTTTTTTTTTGAGTTGGAGTCTCACTCTGTTGCCCAGACTGGAGTGCAGTGGCATGCTCCCAGCCACCGCAGCCTCAACCTTCCGCCTCAGCCTTCCAAGTGGCTGGAACTACAGGCACATGCTACCACGATCCTTCCGCCTCAGCCTTCCAAGTGGCTGGAACTACAGGCGCGTGCTACCACGCCCGGCTAGTTTTTGATTTATTGTAGAGATGAGGTCTCACCAAGTTGCCCAGGAGGGTCTTGAACCAGCGGGCTCAGGCAATCCTCTCGCCTCGGCCTCCCAAAGTACTGAGATTACAGGCTGAGCCACTGAGCCTGGCCAGCAGTGAGGTTTGACTGCAGAGACCATAGTAAATCAGTTGCTTGCAGATTCATATCAAAACCCTATCAGTGAGTGGCAAGTGAGTGGATGTACTTCAATTGTACAGCTGCATCTGGTGGCAGGCTTTAGGTCAGAATTCAACACTTGTTTTAGGCTGCACGTGACCTGCCCATTATTTTATTTACCACTTCTAACTGTGCCTTTTTTTAAATGGTGAGTTGTATAATTATTTCATTATATATTATAACGTAATAGTAATAGAAATAAAGTGCACAATAAATGTTATGCTCTTGAATCATCCCGAAACCTCTCCCCTTCCCCAGTCCATGGAAAAATTGTCTTCTATGAAACCAGTCCCTGATGCCAAAAATGTTGGGGAGGTCGCAGTTGTATCACTGCCAGAAACACAGCTCAAGGCAAGCGAGAGCAAGAAAGAAACACCCCAATGTCCCTCTACCCCACCCTACCAAGGCCTCTTACTGGCCTGACCCACCTGGAAGCAAGTGAGCCAGATTGGTGGAGACCAAAGGGACTGTCTTCCCTGCTCACAGAGCAGAACAGAAAATGCATCAGGGGATTTGGGGTTACACCAAGAAGATCCAGCACACTCAAACACCCACAGAGTATGCTCAGGGTCTAACACTGCATCTGATGTACAATAGACCACTCAAGAAATACTTGTGAAATGGACAAACAGAGTAGTAATCCTCCTGTCTCAGTCTCCCAGGTACCTGGTACTACAGGTACATGCCACTGTACCCTGCTAATTAAAAAACATTGTTTTTTGTAGAGACATGGTCTCACTATGTTCCCTGGCTGGTGTCAAACTCCTAGCCTGAAGTGATCCTCCTGCCTCAGCCTCCAAAGTGCTAGGACACCCAATGAAGTTTGAGGAAGATTATAATAATAATCTTGAACATTTATTGAGTGTCTGTGCTCTGCTAAGGAAATCACACACATGACCTAAAATGGGTCCAGGCATGGTGGCTCACACCTGTAATTCAACACTTTGGTAAGTCAAGGCAGGAGGATTGCTTGAGGTCAAGAGTTTGAAACCAGCCTGGACAACGTAGCACGATCCCACCTCTGCAAAAAAAAAAATTAGCCTAGTGTGATGGTGTGTGCCTATAGTCCTGGCTACTTGGGAGGCTGAGGTGGGAGGATTGTTCGAGCCCAGGGGCTCAAGATTGCAGCAAGCTATGATCATGTCACTGTACTCCAGCCTGAACAACAGAGCAAGACCCTGTCTCCAAAAAAAGGGAGGAGTCAGTGGCTAGCATATGCCTGGACACAGAGGATGTTCATTAAGAGCATGTCTCCTTCCCCCTTCCTCTCCTAAGATCATTCCATCTTATGGAGCCTGGGAAACACCCACCTTATACTCATACACGGCATGGTCTGAGCACACAGGACTTAAAGACAACATGGTCCTGGCCTCCAGGAGTTTAAGGCAATTGGGACAAACAAGCCAAGACACAAGTGACCTAGCACTAAGGCAGGTAACCTGTCTGTGGAGAAGGCAGTACTTCCAAATCTCGTGGCAGTACAGAAGACCAGGGAGAGGAGGAGTGTGGGCAGGAGACAGAGTCTGGGTGTCGCCACGAGTGGGGGTCTGAGTGCCACTGTGGAGGACAGCCAGGTCAGCCGAGGAAGGAGGAATCGGGACAGGAAGACGCCTGAGTCCATGCTCTCCCAAGACCATCTGAACCACCTGCCCAGGCCTCCCTGCCCTCCTCGCCATCACCACCAGGAGTCTGAGCCTTGGTGGTCACTTGGTGTCACACTCACTGCCATCCCTCATGCTGCTCTGCACATCTCCAGTCCGACCCAGTCCCCTGTGCCCCACAGTCCTCTCAGCTCATCCATGGGCCCTCTGGTGCTCCTGATGAGCGATGTACAAACTCCCTTCTGTCTCACCTCTGCCCAGAACACTCCCTCACTTCCGGATAGCCTCTCCTGCAGCCTTTTTAGCTGGGGTTTAGAAATTCTTTTTCCGGTCAGGCACAGTGGCTCACACCTGTTATCACAGCACTTTGAGAGGCTGAGACAGGAGGACTGCTTGAACCTAGGAGTTTGAGACCAGCCTAGGCAACATAGCAGAGACCCCAGCTACTCAGGAGGCTGGAGCAGAAGGATCGCCTGAGCCCAGAATGTCGAGACTGCGGCTAGCCGTGATCGTGCCACTGCACTCCAACCCGGGTGACAGAGTGAGATCTGGCTCAAAAACCAAAAAAAATTATTTTTCCTCTTTCATTTCTTCTTTAAGAATCCCAGATCCTTTGAAGACTCATTAACCCTCTCCTTTGACCCATCTCTCTGAACCTTATGAGCCCCAGAAATGATGCTGCCTCTGAAATCTCTGATTTCAAACTCCCACTTCCTGACCCTTGCCTTCTCCACTTCCGATGCATGCGTGGGTCCCCCTGTAGCCACACTTCTAGCCTCTTTGATTCCTCCTGGTCTCACTCCCCATCAGCCCTTCCCAACTTCCCCCTTTCTTGCCCTGCTTAGATTCTATCCTTTACAATCTCTCCAGTCAGCCGCCCCTTTCCCCTTTTTCTGCTGTCATGCCCTGCCGGGCAAAACTCCAACCTGGATGAAATTCACCATATGCATCCTCCACACCTGGCCACACAACTGGCTGGGGTCACCCCGTACTTGTGTTACCAGGAGCAGGGGCATTTTTTTGGTGTGCCGCAAATCGGTGACTGGGTTTTTGTGTTTATGTTTGGAAAGAATGTGTAAATAGACACATGGAGAAGTGGGATAAGTAGTTTTATTAGGCAAAGAATAGTCCGTGCTTGAGAGAGCAGGCAGAAACAGTCTACAGAGGTTGTTGTTTTTGTGTGTAACTATTGTTGAGCCATAACTTATTTTTGGGGGTACTGAGGGATGAGTTTAGGAGTGGCTTTTTATTTTTTAATTTTTTAGAAATGGGTGGTTTTCGGGCTGGGTTACTGTTACTTTTTTTGTGTTGGATGGGGAAGTTTTAGACCTTTAAGGATGTATTGGTACTGTCATGGCAACAGGTGTATGATAGGAGTGGGAGGCCTTCCTAGGGTAATTTTATGTTAATAGTATTATCATGAAGGTAAAAGTAGGTTATGATTATTTGAGGTTAATTTTGGCTATCACTGTGTATGTCTTAGGGGGGTTTTAAGTTAGTTTTGTTTTGGTGGTCAACTCCCAACTGCAAGTATCTTGGATAGACCAACTATAGTGTTGTCCAGTATCTGATAAGAGTTTAACAAGTAGGTGTGAAGTTTTTTATAACTAGGCCATTTTATTTGTACATATGGTTTGTACAAGTTGTTGTAGACATTAATGGGCTTGAAACTTTTTATAGTTTTTAAGGTTTTTTTTTGTCTGACTTGTCTATTTGATTAATTTCCCTCCCAAGAAGTTTAGACTCCAAAATTATTTAGGGGAGTTGAGGGAGGAAGGTTCAATTTTTTTTGTATTTTTAGAAAGCAAGAGAGGACAGAAAAGCTCCCACAGTGGGAGGGGACCCCAGGGGGTTGCCTGGTTCAATTTTTCTAGTTGTTTTATGCTGAAAGCCCCAAGCTGCGTGAGAATGCAGCTGGCTCCCCTATTTTTGAAGAGAGAGGAAAAAGGCTCATTCTCTTGCACTTATGTTCCCCAGGTCATCTCCAGCACTTTTTGTCTAACCTGCCTGGCCAGGCGTCCCCAGCCTCCTATTTGGCCTTGGCGTCTGTAGCCCCAAGGATGAACCTCCCTGGGTCCATGGAGGACCCCAGGGTGACTTCTCATGTTCACTGAAAGTGGGCATGCCCAACCCACGTCTTCTCGGCCTTGTATGTGGCAGATCTCAACTGAGAGAGCTGCAAGGATTTTTAAATCCTTACCTGTTGGTGCTTACTCTGTCACAAACTCTATTACTCAGATGTTTGAACCAATTCACAAGAACAAAATCAGATAGATGAAATAAAGAAAGAAGTTGACCAGGGATAAGGTTGGGAGATTGGCCTGGGACAGGACTGGCCAGACCGAGTCTGCAGGCAGCATTTCCTCTATCCAGGATCAATTGGCAGGAAGGAGTCTCAGCCAGAGAGGAGAGATGGAGGAACTCGTATTGAGTGAGGAGAGTGATGAGTTTGTCAGGCTCCCAATGTTCCAAAAAACAATGGTGAAAAAAGCAGTGTCGAGGCCTAGTCTGATCCATACAGGTGGGATATAGGCGTGTGAAGATCTCAGGACCACACGTATGGGGCCTTTGCACATGGGTGAAAACACGGAGACAGCAACGGCCAGACTACAAAGCATGGGAGACATAAATCGCGAGAAAGTCAGGAGGGAGAGTTGACAAAAGATGAGAGATGGTCAGATTAGATACATCCGGAGGAAAGTCCTTCATCCTCCAGGCTTTCAGGAACTGTGCAGCGCAGCAGCAAGCCCTTGCCACTGTCACAAGTCTCCTGTCGAGAAGAACTCCAAGACCCCAGCTCTATTCAGCATCACCCCCACCTCTGCAAGCCACCTGTCAAGGTGAACCTACACAGAGTCTCAACCAGACAGAGCAGCGAGTCTGAACTTAAGAGGAGTATAGCTGTAGGAAATTGGTGAGGAGACCCAGGGATAGAGAGTGAGACAGAGAAACCTCCTGCCATTTGGGAGCCACCACAGCATGAAAGATCCTCACACCTCCCCGACTCCAGCTTCTTTGTTAGAGAAAGGGAAGTGTGAGGCCAGCCTCAGTGGAGAAGTAGTGATCAAGCAGGGAGAGAAATTGACAGTCACCTTGACGGTGACAAAATGGAGCAGAATGCTCAAGCCCAGCAGGTGAGCACTCAGACTCTCTGATGGCTGGGGAAATCTCACTTGTTGAGGTCCTGGCGTCCCAGCAGAGTCACCAAAGTCTGTCATTGGGAGAAAGGGTGCTTTTCCCAGTGTGGGACAAGTCGATAACTGAGTTCCTGTGTTTACGTTTGGAAAGAATTTGTAAACAGACACAGAGAAGGGAGACAAGTCTGTGGTTTTATTAGGCAAAGAATAGTACTCTCTTAAGAAAAGACAACGGGCAGAAATAGTCTAGAGAAGCTGTTGTTTTGTGGTGCAACTATGGTTGAGCCATAACTTTTATTTTTAGGGGTACTGAGGGGTGGTTTTTGGGGTGGTGTTTTCTTAGAAATGGGTGGTCTTAGGACTGGGTCACTGTTACTCTTTTTTCACAGTGGGCAGGGAGTTTTAGGCCTTACAGAGTGATACCAGTGCTGTCATGGCATCAGGTGCATGATGGGAGTGGGAGGCTCCCCTAGGGTGATTTTATGTCAACAATATTATAATGAGGGGAAACTAAGTTACAGTTATTTTAAGTCAGCCTTGGCTATTGATGTGCATGTGTTAGGAGGTCTTTAAGTTAGTTTTTACTTTGGTGGTCGGCTCCAGACTGCAAGAATCTTGGATAGATGGACTATACCATTGTAGGTGCGTCTGATTAAGAGTTTACCAGTTAAAAAAAAAGTTTAACAATTAGATAGGTGTGAAGTTTTTTATAACTAGGCTATCTTGTTTGTATGTATGGTTTGTACCAACTCTTGTAGACATTAATGGGCTTGGCACTTTTTTATAGCCCTTAAGCCTTTTTTTTTTTTTTTTTTTAGGCGGTCTCATTCTGTCACCCACACTGGAGTGCAGTGGCATGCTCATGGTCTTCGCAGCCTCGACCTGCTGGGCTCAGGCGATCCTTCCTCCTCAGCCTCCCGAGCAGCTGGAAGCACAGGCACCTGCCACCACACCAGGCTAAGTTTTTAATTTATTGTAGAGATGAGGTCTCATTATGTTGCCCAGGCTGGTCTCGAAGCCCTGGGCTTAGGCAGTCCTCTCGCTCCACCTCCCAGAGTGCTGGGTTTACAGGTGTGAGCCACTGCGCTCAGCCAGCTCTTAAGCTTTTTTAGTCTAACCTGTATACTCCATGACTTGTACTCACAAACCTCTGATGGGCTCAACTCTGCCCAGCAACCTGGCTACATCCCTGCTGCTATGACATCTTGTGCCTTCTCATCTTTTCTCAAATCCCCACCCCTTCCTCTCAGCGGATGGCCTTATCGCATCCTTAATGGAGAAACCGCCTGACGTGACTCAGTCAACTCCCGCCACCCCACCCCACCACAAGTCCTCATGCTTCTGCACCGTCTCTGCCTCCCTCTGTTCTCTGGCATCAGCCACAGCCTCCCCTTCTGCCCAGAAGCTCACATGTCTCACCTTCCCAAAGACTCTGCTCCTTCAGTGAAACCTCCCTCCCGAAGCATCATCCTCACCACCAGATACCTCCTCTCAGTCAACAGACAGACTCCAGCGTCTCCCATGGGAGGGCCTCCCTTTCCCACACTGCCGTCCATTTCTCTTCTCCTCTTCCCAAAAGGCTTGTCGACACACTCTATTTCCACTTCCTCACTCCCACATGCTTATAAAGAATATGTAATGACAGGAGAACTCTCGTTTTCCTGTTTTTCTTTCCCCATGCTTATAAAGACTATTTAATGACAGGAGAAGTCCTACGGGAGAATGTGAAGTGAAAAAAGGCAGGATGTAAAACCGCACATTCGGTCTGACCCCAGTTATTTGTACATTGCAGACGAAGGAAAGACACCAAAATTCTACCAGTGATTATTTCTGAAGGTTAGGTGATTTTTATTTGACTTCCTTATCATCTAAAAAAATTAATATTATACAAAAGGAGAGAAATCTCTCTTCAGCTAAAGTCTGTTGTATTTATACTTAAGAGCATGTGTCTTATTATACTGCCTAAGCATCATGGCTTTGGTCCTATGCAATTAATTAATTAATACTATAATTATTTTTATATACATCTACTATGAAATGATTAGCACAATCGAGTTAGTTAGCATACCTTGTAATTATTTTTAGTAGATTAGGGAGACACTCTTATCATATTCTTTTTAAAAATTTTTTAACAGAATAGGAGTCCATTTATTTTATTTTATTATTATTATTTTTTGAGTTGGAGTCTCACTCCGTTGCCCAGTGTTGTTTTTATCAAAAATCAAATGACCATATATGTGTGGGTTTATATCTGGATTTTCATTCTGCTCCAGTGAGAACCAAAACCATACTTGCTAGAGTCCTGTGACTTTTTGGATAGATGTACACTGTATCCTTCAGGTACACCACAGCCTCGACCTGCTGGGCTCCGGCGATCCTTCCACATCAGCCTTCCAAGTAGCTGGAGCTACAGGCACGCGCTACCACGCTTGGCTAATTTTTTATTTATTGTAGAGACAAGGTCTCACCAAGTTGCCCGGGTGGGTCTCGAACCCCTGGGCTCAGGCAATCCACTCACCTTGGCCTCCAAAGTGCTGGGATTACAGGCTGAGCCAACGAGCTCAGCCAGGAGTCCGTTTATATAAAAATTCTGTCACTTATTCTTGTGTCTGTTTTCTTTTTCATCAAAGATATATATAAAGAACTCAGAGAGTTCCAGAAGCCTTATCAAGACAAACAGAAGTCCCCTACCCCTCCTCTCTTCAGCCTGATTCCTGCTCCCTAGAAGCAAATGCTTTCTTTTTTTCCAGACAGTGTCTTACTCTGTTGCCCAGGCCGAAGTGCAGTGGCATGCTCATAGCTTACTGTAGCCTCAAACTCCTGGGCTCAAGGGATCCTCCTGCCTCAGCCTTCCAAGTAGCTGGGACTACAAGAACACACTATCATGCCCAGCTAATTTTAAAAATTTTTTGTAGAGACAGAATCTTGCTATATTGAACAGGTTGGCCTCACACCCCTGGTCTCAAGTAATCCTCTTGCCTCGGTCTCCCAAAGTGCTAAAATTACAGGTGTGAGCCACCGTGTCTGGCCAAAAACACTTTCAATTCATCAATTTTTTTTGGTATTTCTCTTCATGTTTCTAAAAATGCTTATATAACTATTCACAGAATTTTCAGTTGTAAAAATTTATTTATTATCTCCCTGTTATGGAAAATAAAGATTTAGTCATACATAAACACATCATGAGATTTTTGTTGTTGTGATTCACAGTTTTTGTTTTTTTTAGAGAGTCAGGGTCCCACTATGCTGCCCAGGCTGTACAGTAAATAAATGTTTAATTTCATAAGAAACTGCCAAACAGGTTTGCAAAGTGGTTGTGGCATTTTATGTTCCCGCCGACTATGTTCCAGTTACTCTAGGTCCTCGGCATCGGTTGGCATTGTTAATCTTTTCAATTTGAGCACTTTAGTGAATGTATAATTGTAGCTCATTATGGTTTCAATCTTCATTTCCCTGGTGACTGATAATATCAAGCATCTTCTCATGTGTTTGTTAACCATTCCCATATCTTCTTTGATAACATGTCTGCTCAAAACTTTTGTTTATTAAAAAAATTTTTAAATTGAGTTTGGATTCTTGTTATTAAGTTGCAAGAGTTCTTTATATGTACTAGATGTAAGTCTTTTGTCATGTAAATATACTGTGGATATTTGGTCCTAGTTTGTGGCTTATTTTTGTTGTTGGTTTTTTTGTTTTTTTTTTTTACAATGTGTTTCAAAGAGAGTTTTACTTTTTAAAACAGATGTTTATGTCACCAGGTTGGCCTCAAACTCCTTGTCTCAAACAATCCTTCCACCTCAGCCTCAAAAGTAACTGGAATTATAGGCGTGTACCACTGTGGCCACTTAGAAGTTTTAGGGGTTTTTTGTTTGGTTGGTTGGGCTTTTTTGCTTAGTGGTTATGAGTTTTATTGGGGAGTAACTTTATATTTTTATTTTAAAGATGTGGGGTACAATTCAGGTATACAAGTGATCATCAAGCAGGTAAAGTTTGGGCCTCTTTTGGTCCCCACTTTGCCTGGTTTGAGATCAAAAACCCTTATTGATGTTGTGTCTCTCCCAACTCCACCCACCCCGGCAGTATCCTGCTACTGCCAATCCCTTTCTTGTAGTTTCATGGAACCAACCATGCTGCCCATCAGAAGATGACTGGATTTTTTTTAAAAGTGGTACATATACATGATAGAATATCATGCAGCTATAGAAGGACAAAATTATGAACTTTGCAGCA
>CAUYQG010097230.1:0-13814 GCA_963574415.1 Tarsius wallacei
CGGGCAACTTGGTGAGACCTTGTCTCTACAATAAATCAAATAAAAAAAATAAGCCAGGCATGGCAGCACGTGCCTGTAGTTCCAGCTACTTGGAAGGCTGAGGAGGGAGGATGGCCTGAGCCCAGCAGGTCGAGGCTGTGGTGGCCGTGAGCGTGCCACTGCACTGCAACCTAGGGCAACAGAGTGAGACTCTAACTCAAAAAAAAGGGAAACAATAAAAAAAAGGGAAACAATTGCCAAAGGCAAACTACCTTTATGTGAGCTAATCAGAGCAAGGCCGAGAATACATGGACTGTGTGGGGCAGCTTTACAAGGGAAGGTAAAGGAAGGAGTGTGACCAAAGAACCGCAGGAAGGAAGACACACCTCCCTCTTCCTCCTCCTCCCCCTGCCAGTATCCAAAAGCTTCGAGATGTGCTATCTTCTCCTGCCTTGTGTGACCCTTGACTGTCCTCCGAACCTCTTGACTCTGAACTGGTCTCGTGGTGGGATTGAGAGGTGGCATGATGCACACAGTCAGCTCTCATCCCGGGCTGAGGGGAAGCAGCTGAACATACCCAGGAGAAGGGCAGCTCTCATGCATGTCCAGGCTGAGCGTCCGTCACTAGAGACAGACAGGAAAGCCCACAGATGCTTGCCTCCTCAGTTCCTGTACAGAGCCATCCACCAGCTGCTGACAGAATGAACAGGAAGACCAGTGCTTCTGGCCACACAATGATGTGTGTTTGCATGTGTGTGTGAGTGATGGGATCATCTCAATGATAGTCCAAAAAAAGGGGGAAGGAGGTGGGACCGGCGACCCATGTTAAGGGTGGTTACCTCTCAGAGTGGGATTATGTTTCATTTATTTATTTATTTATTTTGAGTCGGAGTCTCACTCTGTCGCCCAGACTAGAGTGCAGTGGCTGCTCCCGGCCACCGCAGCCTCGACCTGCTGGGCTCCAGTGATCCTTCCGCCTCAGCCTTCCGAATAGCTGGAATTATAGGTGCGTACTACCACATCCGGCTAATTTTTTGATTTATTGTAGAGATGAGATCTCGCCAAGTTGCCCAGGCGGGTCACGAACCTGCGGGCTCAGGTAATTCACTCACCTCAGCCTCCCAAGGCGCAGGATTACAGGCTGAGCCACCGAGCCCAGCTTATGTTTCATTTTTAATCTCTTTGTACTTCGTTACAGTCTCCAAGTTTTCTGCACTAAGCTTTACTTTAATAATCAGAAAAAATACTGAAGGAGTGCTGCATTTGTTTTAATACGATTCACTAGAAAACTCACACCTGGCATTGCCATGAGACTTCCAGGAATGCTGTAAGAGAGGGCTGGGCGGGCTGCATGGTGGAGCCTCACAACTGACCATGGCCCCAGAGTAGCCTTCAGTATGCAAACACTTGCCACTAAGTATTTAGAAAAGTCATTCATTCATTCAAACAAACATTTTGTGCCAGGTACTAAGCCACTTAGCCCAAACTTACAGCTTCAAGACCTGGAATTAAAACAGGGCCTTTGTGCAAATATGAACTGCATAATAACACGGGGATGATTAAGGGTGAGAAAGACTAGGGAAAATGGTACAGGCTGGGGCTGATAAAATTTATTGTCTTTAGCTTAGTACCAAGCTTTTCATTAAATATGCACCCAGAGAAGTATTTTGTGGCTGTTCAACAGTCATGTTTTCCAAGTATGTTCCAAGTTATGTTTTCCAAGTTTCCAAGTAGCTGAGGTCCGGAGAGGAAGCCAGAGTTACCGAAAGCTCCTATGAAGGCCTTAGGGGTGTCTGCAAATATCCCTCTGCCCGCTCTCTGGCCCACCTCCGCCCTCCTGTCCCTCACCCGGGAAAGAAAAAAGTAAAGTACAGACCTGAGGTCCCCGTGACGGCACTACTGTTGCTCTGGGGCCGTTCCAGGTCAATTAGCAGCTCGTCGGAGTCTTTCTCGCTGACAGTGGCTCTCTCCTGCTCTTTCCCACTGAGGTCCAGGGCGACAGTGGGTCCCCGGATGACCTCTTTTGAGACATAGCAGCATGCCAGACCCACCTCCTGCTCCAAGGCCGTGCGAGTCAAATAGCTTGAGTCAATTAGCCGGAGGTCACAGTACTTCAAAGACCTGAACAAAAGTAATTATGTTGCTAGTGAGTCCACACATGCCTGGAGATCCGGGTGAGGATGTATCACCCAGCAGTTAAAATCACCGGTTTCCACACCAGGTAAGCCTTGATTTAGACCACAGCTCTGCCACTTCCCAACTATTATGACCTTAACTTATCTTTGCTTCACCTTCTTCAAATATAAAAGACAGCGAATAGCTGTGCTGGGCTTATATGGTCATTGTAAGGAATGAAGGGCCCGATACCTGGAAAGGCATGTAGGGCACTGCCCGACATACACAGTAAACATCAATAAAGGCTTTTACTGTTGTTATTTTGCCTTCCAATCTGTGGAGCCTAGATCCTTGAGTAGGGTGGGAGCAGCAGATTCACAAAAACCACGCATTTTATTAAAAAAAAAAAAAACCCTGCTTTTTCTTCCTGTCTCTGGCCGCCTTGCTTTGATGCACAAGCATTTCTCAGATGTGGCTATCTCTCATTCTCAAAATTGCTGGGTGAACTCTGGAACATTGAAAGAGAATAAAGGAAGGCGATATTTCTTATCCCCTACATAAAATAATCCTCTTCTCATTACTTGCCAACAAATGAAATGGTTGGGCATCAGCTAAGTTTTTTTTTTTTGAGTTGGAGTCTCACTCCGCCGCCCAGACTGGAGTGCAGTGGCCGCTCCCAGCCACTGCAGCCTCGACCTGCTGGGCTCCGGCGATCCTTCCGCCTCAGCCTTCCAGGTAGTTGGAACTACAGGCGCGCGCTACCACGCCTGGCTAATTTTTGATTTATTGTGGAGATGAGGTCTTGCCAAGTTGCCCAGGTGGGTCTCAAACCCGTGGGCTCAGGCAATTCACTCACCTCAGCCTTCCAAAGCGTGGGATTACAGGCTGAGCCACTGAGCCCGGCTTGTCAGCTAAGTTTTAATCATCCGATCGGCTGGGCAACCAATAAAAGTAGAATTAATCATTGAAATTGTACCTGGGGAAGGATTCTCCAAGAGGATCTTTGCCAGTTAATATCACAATACAAGGCAGACCCTCTAAATCTTGGTATGTCCGAGGGATCCACTCTTCTGGTTCATTTCCTCTCCAAGTCTGTAGAAAGAGACCCATATGATAATGTTAAAACTCCTCATTTAAGTTTTCACCTTTTTAGAGGTTTCTAGGTCCAGATTTTTGATACATTGTGCTTTCAAATGATTTCCACTCAGTGTGTATATGTGTGTGTGTGTGTGTATTTTTTTTTTTTTTTTTTTGAGTTGGAGATTCACTCTGTTGCTCAGGCTGGACCCAGGCTGGAGTACAGTGGCACACTCACAGCCACTACAGCCTCGACCTGCTGACTCAGGTGATCCTTCCGCCTCAACCTTCCGAGTAGCCAGAACTACAGGCACATGCCACCATGCCCAGCTAAATTTTTTTTTTTTAATTGTAGAAATGAGGTCTTGCCAAGTTGCCCAGGCTGGTCTCGAATCCGTGGGCTCAGGCAATCCTCTCGCCTTGGCCTCCCAAAGTGCTGGGATTATAGGCATGAACCACTGTGTCCGGTCCTGTATATATATTTTTATTGCTACTAAAAGGCATTCAGAAAGCACTTCTATAGGAATGAGGCCTTTGGTTTTTATCTCAATAGGATAAAATGTGAGATACTGGTTTTACTTCATGTGTTAGCACACAGGCCAAGAAAACATACAGTGTGAAATACCCCTCTAGTGATGCAAACCTTATCGAAATTCTGGCTAACCTACTTGATTCATGTATCTAGATATATTTTCTTCACACGTATTCGATAAATTCTTGGAATTGGTTGACTGAAAAAGATAGTTTCAAGTTGTAACTCAGGAAAAAATCTCAAAACTCCATCAAAACAGATATTTTCACCAAGAAAACAATGAAAATAATGAGCCATGTCTGATGGTTATTTCCCCTCTTTCTTGCTTTGTTGACTTTTAAAATAACTGACGGGTAGTTTTTGACGTAGGGCCTCCAAAATGTTTCTTGCAAGAAGGCACAAAGCATAAGCAGACCTGGATCGAGAAAAAGAACACTGCCTCTTACTTGGAATAGCAATGCCATTTGCCCATGGTTTCCCAAATAATCTATCAGGCATTGCTTTATTAAATATTAATACATATACATATACACACATATGTATATCTTTAATAAATGGAACATCAATCTTAAAAGCATGAATATATCAATAAAAAACTCCCACCAACTTGAAAGATGCTCAAAAGTAAAAAGATCTTACAGATTTTTCTGCCTATTTTAGAACAAAAAAGAAAATAAACTACCTCTTAAGTAGGTAAGGTGTTGCTAGTACTTTTTATTAAATGCTTATCTAACTATGCTTTTTATTAGCTTTCTAACAGGAATTACTTTAAGAAATGAACTGACATATCTGAAAATGCTTTAGGGAATAAGGACTAAGAAGTGCAATATTAAGTAATGCATACAAGAGGGGACCCAAAAAACCAGAATTTATTTATTAAAAAATTTAAACTTCAGTCACCTTCAAAGTACTCTCCATTTGATGCAATTCAAATTCAGAAACTGTTTTTCCACTGCTCAAAAGAGTTTCTGAACTGATCACTTTTGATGCCTTTTAGTGCTTCTGCCATTTTTCTTTTCATCTCTTCCACATCAGCAAAACATTTCCCTTTGAGGACTTTCTCACCCAGAGAAACAAGAAAAAAAGTTGCTTGGGGCGAGATTGGGTGAATAGGGAGGGTGAGGCATGGGAGTCATGTTGTTTTTTGTCAAAAACTGTTGAACACTCAGCTTAGTGTGGTCGGGTGCACTCATAAATCACCCATCATGAAATGGGCAAATGCATTGAAAGGATCTCCAAAGAAAATTCACTAATGCCGAACGCAGCCTTTCACAACACCACTAGCTCGTACACTGATGCCAGTGGGTTCCTAGAACACTTCCCTAGCAGAGGAAGCCTGTACTACAAGGGGCCCACCCTCCAAAAAATAATTCTGTTTTTTGGGGGGTGCCCCCTTATATAATTTTATCTTAAAACAGACTTGCACTTCCTTTGCTAAGCACAACATGGGATAAAAAGAAATCCACCAGGCAAAAGATAATATAATAAGATTTGATTAAGGCTCAATAAAGAAAAACTGGTCTTCAGAGATAAACATACTCACAATTACTTCAAACACAATTTCTATAATTTGTAAAACTGGAAGCACCCTAATTATTATTATGCTGTTACTTGTTGCCCATTGTTTTATTATATATGCATCCCAAGGGGAAATCAGTTTACAAGCTTGAGAGACTTTCCACGTCTTAGAAAAATCAATCTGTCAGATAGACTTTTAAAAATACTAGAAGAAAGATTCTGTACAAAATTTCAATTTTCCCTGCCATTTCATGTCCAAGGGACCCATAACACAACCTGATTTAAAGCCAACAGTTCTGGAATAGGAACCATTTTACTGACAGCCTTCACGCTGGACTTATGATATCCCTGATAACTGGGATTCTCCCTGAACGTGTTTTATCTCCCAGAAACCATCTATATAGGCCATGGTTCTACCAAGAATAATAAGGTCAGGTTACAATGATGGGATGGCAGATATAATGTGTTACTATATGGGGAGACTGATTTTTAGGAGATTATTAAACCAGTCTCACTTTTACTCTTGACCCATCAGAGCTAGCCAAACTCACTACAAAATGCTTTTCCATCACATTGCTGCTCCTGGTGAGTGGTGGCTGCAGTTCGTCATGGATCTACCGAGTTCTCAAGATAATTTTACTACAGAGACACTTAACACAAAGGACTGGATGATCACTGAGTTCAAGGATAGCACAGGACGTAAGGCCAAGGGCGCCTCACAAAAGCTTCACATGCATCTGGAGGAAATGATGCAAACTTTGTATCCTTCCAAAGCAATCCATAACAGGATAATTAAAAGCACAGCAAATGAGATCACACAATGGAAGAAGCATTGGATTTTACCTGACTAGAGCTAAAAGGTACATACCCTCACCATCCTGAAAAGGGTAAAGGAGATTGGTAAGTTAGAAATAAACAGGTGACCGAAATCTACCGCAATCTTGCTCAGAATGTGAACATCCCAACAGGATTTCACATTTTTACTCCCACACAGAGTATAACAAGGATTGATGTGACATTTATTTATTTATGAGACAGGGTCTCACTGCATTGCCCAGGCTGGAGTACAGTGATCATAGCTCACTGCAGTCTCAAACAATCCTCCTGCCTCAGTCTCCCAATAGCTGGATTACAGGCACACACTACCATGCCTAGAAAGAATATGGGATTCTCTTACGTTGGTGACTGGCAACTACTCATACCAATTAAGGGAGATACCACTGTTTTGAGAAGCAATTACTTGAGGTGCCCTTGGTTTATGGCACAGTGGTCCTCAACCCTAACTGCAAAGGCCAATGGCCCTTTAAAAGCCCTGCAGGTGATTCTGATGAGCTACCAGCCAGGTGAAGAGCTTCTGGTCTTGACTGTGGTTTTCAAACAGTGGCCGAGAGGGGCGAATTATTTGGGATCCACGGCTTTCTACTGACTTGGTGACTGGCTCTTCTAAACAAATGACTGAAGGGTCTACAAGTGGCTACACTTAATCAGTAGCCTCAGAGATGCAGAGAAGACCCTGCAGCCTCACATCACTTTTGGGTTGTCTCCCAAGTATTGAGATTCTCCCTCAGAATTCATTATTAGCATAATTCAGATTGCCTCCAGCCCTGTGCCTCAGTGAGTTGTAGTAGGGTTTCAGGAGTTCTGGCATTCATCCTAGGAATTCTGTCGTAATGTAGGCTGTGCTATGATTAAAAATTGTAAACATATATCTACATATAAATATAAAAATAAATTGAACATATATCTACATATAAATATAAAATAAATATATAGGTTACAACTTCTACTAAATATAGGAGTTTCTATTTGGGGACAATTTTGTTCCGTTTCTTATCAAGCTAATACAAGCTACTTTGCACTTTGGATTATTCAATTTTGTTTAGCTAATAGAATACAAGAGAAAGGTTTACATTTGCAGAATGGTTTTTGAACACTAAATAATCATACCCAAATTAGAGCTCTTAGAGTTCATACAGTCGGAGGTGAAAATGCAAATTCCCCAAGACTACGTGCTTGCTTTTCATAAAATGTGTGCCAAACTAGATTTTTCTTAACTCATTTGAGCTCCGTATTTAGTATGCAGGGTACAGATACCATGTTGGTCTAACAGACACAGAGTACCTAGATCAGTTCCATACCTCTCTGTATGTGGGCATTCGGTTAACTGCTTTTTGATGGCAAGGCCACATCGGATTATGAAATTTCCCAGAAAAAAACTGAGCCAGGCATAAGGTAGGGAGTCAGGTTAGTTGAAGTATTTTTCTTCCCCCACCCCCATGCCTGACAGGAGAGGTAAGGGAGGCAGTCAGTCACTGGCCGTGCAGAGGGAGCAGTGAGGGACTCGTCATGCACTAAATCTCTCTGTGGCATACCTGACCAAGTCTCAGTCCAGCCAAAGCTTTGGGGCTGAGGGTCAAAGCAAGAACAAAGAAAGAACCAACCATGGAGGAATCCACATGCAAGAGGGCGAGGGGCAGCTTTATATGAGTCCTGAAGATGAAACAATACTTTACTGACTCTAGACATGAGCTGACAGATGGGCTAGATGAACAGAAAAGAATCAGTGAGTGGAGGATACTTAAAGGGGTACCCCACAGAGGTCTGAGAGAACAACTTACCTTTTCTTCTGAGAAAACAGATGGCCGTGGGCTAGATGCATCTTGAACAAGGTCAATAAACATGGGGTCAAATGGGATCATCTCATTTTTTGTACCTGCAGTTGGAGAGCATGGAAGACCAACTGCATGCACATGCTAAAAAGGGGTGCGACAGAATCTTTAAACGGGATCCAATTAAGAAAGTGAGTATGTCCCTCAGCTTAGCCTTAACATCGTCATGGAGATCAAGTTCACACCAGTACCAAAAAAATCTGTTACACTCAGGCCCCGGAGCCACCTATGTGGGATTCCTAGAAAACGGAAAAAAAAACGGCGTTTTGAAAGGGAAGCATCTGTCCATTGCTAACCTTTAATCGTGCCACAAAGTGCGTAGCCACACTGAGTTCAGAGGCCGGGTTCCCAAGGATGATCTCAAACCGATATTGCAGACCCAGCTTGTCGCGCACCTCCTGCAGCCGCTCCTTGGCCAGCATTGCTAGCTGCACCGAGGGCACCCTGATGATGAGCATGTGTCCCCTCCCACTCTTGTTCTTTCCTGGGGAGCTGATGAGGTCATCCATCATGCTGAGAGTTTCCGGTGTGCTGTGGTCTCGGAGGGATGCCATGGTGGTGAGAGCCATCAGAGCCTCGGAGTACTGCTGGATGAGCAGGTAGCAGCGGACGACCATGCTGTGCAGTCTGGGGTACCTTCAACAGAACACAAGGCACGAGCACTCAGGCGGCAGCTGGGGACAGCAAGGTCTGCGCAGTAAGAACGCAGGTCAGGTAGGACAGGGAAGTAGCGACTGATCAGCAGTGGGGCCTTAGCTCCAGAGTGGCCTTGGATCCCACATCACTGGAAGGAGAAGTTGAGCTTCCAAAACATGAACCAACCTGCTAGGGTAAATACAGCACATTAAAGAGGTTTAGGAATGGTCGAGTGACCCTGGCTTCTCAAGGCGTGGTTTGTGGACCACCAGCAACAGCAGCGGCACCTGGGAGCTTGTTAGAAATGCCAACCTCCCCACCTCAACCTTACTGAATCAGAATCTGCAGCTTAACAAGACCCCCAGGAGAGATGTGTGTACAGTAAGTTTTGAGATATGCTGGTGTATTCAGGTTAATTACTGACAGAATCATAATGGATAATCCCTGAATTTTCAGCTCTTGCTGGGCAGCACTGGGTTAGAATGGCAGTGTGTCAGCTCATTTCTCTGATACTTAAGATTACAGTAAAGGGGCCAGGCACGATGTCTCAAGCCTGTAATCTCAGCACTTTGGGAGGCCAAGGAGAGGGGGTTGCCTGAGCCAAAGGGTTCGAGAACAGCCTGGGCAACTTGGAGAGACCTCATCTCTGCAATAAATCAAAAAAAATTAGCCAGGCGTGGTAGTGTGTGCCTGTAGTTCCGGCTACTTGGAAGGCTGAGGCGGAAGGATGACCTGAGCCCAGCAGGCCGTCACTGGGTTGGCCAGGAGTGTGCCGTTGCACTCTAGCCTGGGCGACGGAGTACGACTCCAACTCAAAAAAACAAAAAATTACAGTAAAGGAAACTGAGACATTAGTGTAATATGGGTTGGAGTATCACCCATAAAAGGGATAGTTATTATTGCTATTTTTTTTTTTTGAGTTGGGAGTGTCTCTGTTGCCCAGGCTGGAGTACAGTCGCACAATCCTGTCATATCACAGCCTCGACCTCCTGGGTTCATCCTTTTGCCTTAGCCTCCTGAGTAGCTGAGGCTAAAGACATGCACCACCACATCTGTCTAATTTTTGAGAAAAAAAAAATTTTTGTAGAGGTCTCACTATGTTGCCTAGGCTGGACTTGAACTCTTGAGCTCACATGGTTGTCTCACCTTGGCCTCCTGAAGAGCTGAGACTACAGGCATGAGCCACTGCGCTCAACCTATTATTACTAATTTAAGGGCAGCCTCACAGACAGCAATAATTCATCTTCCCATAAACTGCTCATTCACTGGTACTGGAGAAAACTTGGAGCTGACTGGAGAAATAGCACCCCCCAGTGGCATAACCTCATATCACCTGAGAATCTCTTTAGTCAAGGATGCCAAACAAATCTGAGCCTGGTAGCAACAGTCTTGGTACCATTCTCTTCCCTGCTTGGACAGCCAGGTAAGAGGATCACTTTGTTCAAATTGGCAGTTTTTACAATTACAGAGCAGGTAGAAAATCTCTCATGTCAGTGCTATTTCTCAGAAAGCCAGGCCTGATGACAAAATGGGTACAAATGGGCAAAAAGGACCCATTTGCAGGCACGAGAAGTTGCTAGTCAAGACAGTAGGCTGTCTATGGCCATACCACCCTAAATGCACTTGATCTTGTCTGATCTCGGAAGACAGTAGGTGCTGGCAAAACCTGGTTGGCCAGGGTTCTCGTGGAGCCTGGTAAAATGAGACTGGGCCTGTGTGTTTTCTTTCTGATTGCCAGCTGGTTGCACGTGCACGCCCAGTAGCTGAGTAGGCTAATGAGATATCTCACCTTTGTTCCACTTTATAATTCTATTTAAAATACAAGTGGTCTACCAGTCTTGCACAGAAAAGCCCAGGGTCAGGTACCAATTACGATCATCAAATGAAGAGTTCACAGATACTTTTGATATCTTTTGGAGCTGGAAAGGACCACAGATGCCCTGCATTCTAACCACCCTGCCTTGTCCTAGAAGGACAATGAGTTAAGGGACAGAAAAAAATTCAGCTACTTGTCCCAGATATACCACTGCTCAGAGACAAAGCTGGGTCTGGATTTTATTTGGGTCTCTAACAATGTCTTCACACATTGCAGGGATTTAGTAGGTTGGAGAAAAGTGAAATCCTTCAGTTTGGTCAGTCTTGAACTGGTCTCTTCAGGTGTTCAATAAATCATAGCTATTATTAGCCTGGGGTGACTGGATTGGAGGAAGTAAGCATAGATGATTTATGTTTAAAGCTTCATGTTTTTTTGTTGGGTCATGTAGAAAAGTCAGAGTTAGAATAAATGGTAACTTTTGAAATATAGGTGTTTAAATCTCACTCTGAAAAAATTATGAAGTTCCCAATCCATTAGGTTTATACTAAACTATAATTAGTTTTGCAAGTGCTAAAAAAGTTGTAATAGAACTTATTGGGATTATCCTTTAAATGATAAGTTATGAAACTCCGAATGATGTTACTGGGGAAAAAAAAGATATATTCCAAGCTGGTGGACAAGATGGGAGATTGGGAAACATTTAAAGGGGAGACTCATGGAATGGTTTTGGAAGTTCACATGTGCTGTGACAGGATTAATGTCACAGAGTCAGTTAAGACTCCTCAAATCCAACAGCTGTGACAATATCAAATCCAACTCTGGGCCTTTCCTGAGGCAGTGCTGTGACTCGCTGGATAGGATGCAGTCACATGTCCTCATTTTAACTTCTCTTTCTTTTTCTTAGCAAAATTGTAGGGTAGGTTGTTAAGTAGATGGCCTGTGATCAACTGGAGGCAGTTTTAAGAACGAGAGCTACTAAAAATTAGACTCTGTCTCATAAGCTAGAGCTCAAATGTCCCATGGTTGGATTTTCAAACATGCATACTGTGGTAGAAGGCACAGAGGAACCTCCACTAGGATGAGTCAATCCTGATGCTTCTACCTATGTGTGGAGTCTATGAGTCAAGGTTGGAGAGGAAAAAAATTTTTCAGAGTTTGATCTAGAATTGGAGAAGTAAAAAAAAAGGAAGGGAAGACAGAAAAGTCATGATCCTTTATCACTAAGTCTGGGTCCTGGACGAGGTACCCTAAGAACTGAACTCACTTTAATTATCTGATTCTTCTTTTAATTTTCTCTTGTGTATATTACAAATATCTCATAGTAAAGTTTAATTTTTACTGAGTCATCTGAGGGCACTCGCCTGTGGTGACCGAGTGGAAAAGAGGGAAAATTGTAAAAGTCTGAGGTGTGTAGGGTTGGGGAGGCCAGAGCTCAGAGGACTGGTCCTTAATAAGCAAATCCCTCTCCACCCTTTTAATCTCCTGGTGGTAGCAGCGAAGTATGATGGAGATGCCTCAGGGTGAGTGGCACTGCCTCCCACTCTGGACCACTGTTCTCCTTTATTGGTCTTGGATGGTCCTATAAAACCCACAGGAACAGAAGGTCGTCTTGGGAAAGACCGGGTTTATTTGGCCTTTGCATGTCACCTGCAAGGGCTCTACCAAGCTCCCTGTGGCCCTGACACCAAAGGCTTTTGGTTATTTTAGATCTACAAGCACAGCTAAAAGAAAGGGCAGAAGTCCTTATTTACCTCTCCAAGAGTGTGTTCACCATTTTTTCAAAAGTCTCGTCACACCTCAGAAGCGGGCTTGTGATCCCCCACTGCAGAGACTTGCTGTACTCATTCAAGCCGAAGTACAGCTTCTCCTCGCAGCCCGCGTCCTCCTGATTCAAAATACAGAGCAAAAAGCCGATGAGGACAGAATACAGCGAATCTTGTTTTCTAGAGGGGTAGGGAGGTGGGGGAATCCATAGAGGTTATTTCCTGACAGGGAAAATAAATTGTGTTTCATTATGTGACACCAACTCTGCAGTCCAGTCTGAGGAACTGGCTGAAATTTCTTTTCACTTCAAACAAACTGAATATATGATTAGTGGAATATTGACACACTCCTTTAAGGCAGATGGTAACTAGGTTGATGGCTTGTTTTCTTTTTCTTTTGTTCCAATATGCAAGGTCAGGTAGTTTTAATTCCCATTCTTTCCCTGCTGAAAGCAGCTCTCTCTACTGAGACATACACGATCCACAGAACTCTCTGAAGACTGACTGACTCAACCCCTCTGTTACAGAAAATGTAAACTTTTCTGACATCACTTAATAATGGTAACTTTTAAAAGCAAATTTTATTTTCAAAAATGGAATATATACTTTTCTGCCTTCTTAAACAGAGCAAATGGTATTTAATCTATTCCTTCTTAATGACTCAGTCATCACTATGAAAATGAATCCCTATTTTAGGGTGTGACACCAGGATACCCTGAGAGGATCTTGAGACGTGTGACAAGCTGCTTATCCTTAAACTGAGAAGCCCCAGAATATGAGATACGCTTTTTGAGTTCAGGCAGCTGTTTTTGTTTATAGTTTTCGTGTCTCTTTTCTACATTAATTTTTACAGTCATTTCTTCTTGCTGTCATGTGGCCTGTGCATTTTAGTTTCACTTTTATTTATTTATTATGTGTGGACATTCTTCTTTAAATGCTCTTCAACACATTGTATAAAGGAAATAAGACAGCTTTAAGAAATATAATAAGATTAAAAATAAATTAGGCAATTGGAGGAAGATAAAGAAAAGGGTAAGAGAAATAAGATTGGGCCAGGGATAAAGTTAGTATGCCCCACAATGCACACCAGAAGCTTCTGCACACTGTTAGAAGTGAGGTAGGCTTCCGGTGGCAGGGTCTGGGAAAGGGGTGGTAGGAACCACATTGGGCTGGGAAGGTGGCAAGAAGTAGGCCAAGGAGACGGACAAGGAAGATAAAGCTTTCAGGTGGAAACAAAAAGAGGAGCAGAAGAAACTCGAGGAGCTAAAAGCAAAGGCCATGGGGAAAGGCCCCCTGGCCACAGGTGGAATTAAGAAATCTGGCAAAAAGTAAACTGTTCCTTGTTCCTGAAGCCACAATGACTCTTGATTCCATTCATATTTAAACATCTGTATTCCCTGACATAAACTCCTTTGCCACCTATAGCTGGAATGAAGTGTTGCCTTGAACCCTGTTGTACATTTAAGAATAAACTTTTCTTAAAAAAAGTTAGGAAAAAAAGAAATTTGGTATCAAACAGCCCTGAAGACTTAGAACTTGGAATCATACACAATTCAACTTAAAATAACAAACTGTTGCATTGTTTCATACACTTGGGCATTATTGGTGAAAATTCATATCAAACATAATTTTTAAATCAATGCCTAGTTGAGACTTTGTAAAATTGAAACTAAATGTATATTTATTCCTATAGTCTTTTAACTCCAAAA
>CAUYQG010097231.1:0-12284 GCA_963574415.1 Tarsius wallacei
GAATTATTGTTACTTTTTAAGTAGAAACTGGTATTATGAATTTATATGTATATATGTATGTCGATGTATATATGTGTATACATTTTTTGGCACCCTTTGTATGTTAGGTTTGCCCTTTGGAAGTATGTTATCAAGTGAAGGCATGCACAATTATTTGACTTTTCCTCTTTATGGGTCTTTTTAGATGTAGACACTCTTGGGAGAAAGCATAGAAGACTTTGGGCATTGCCATCTAGTGAGAGTGTGTATTGATAGTAAGCTTTCTTAAACAAAATCTTACCTATTGAAATAGGTTTGTCTGGTGTAGTAACACGGAATTTGAGGCATATTACTATTTTGATCAATTACAGAGGTTTACATTTGACCTACTTTTGTTTCTATAGCATTTTGCTATTTTAGCCATAAGTAATTTGATGCCAGTCTTTGGAAGCAAACAACAATGACAAAATTACATAGGAGTGTAGTATTCCTGTAGGGTAGTGTGAGGAAACACAATTCACTTGGAATGGTCTGCTTTATGACTTATTTCATGGACACTTTACAAATGGCCTATATTTGTGCTGCATAAATATCTATGCACTTGATGTACATGATGCCATTTAATACTTTAAACAACTCTGTGTGACAGGTACTATTATTACCCCATTCTACAGATTGAAAATGAAGGCACAGAGAATACAAGTAACTTGCTCAAAGTCATTCTGTTAGTAAGTGGCAGAGCTGAAATTTGAATCCAGCCCTCAGAGGATGGAGACCATACCCCTGATGGCATGCTCTATAGCCACCACAATCACAAGGAAAATATAGGTAGGCATATTTATTGTGCATCTACCACAGTGTGGTTGAAAAGAGAAAAGAGGCACAAGAATATTCTATAAAGAGCATGGTGTTGGGGCCAGGTGCAGTGGCTCACACCTGTAATACCAGCATTTTGGGAGGCTGAAGAGAGTGGATTGCTTGAGCCTAGGAGACCAGGATCAGCCTGGGCAACATAGCTAAATCTTGTCTCTACCAAAACAAACCAACCAACCAAAAGCAAAAAAGCTGGGTATGGTGGGGTGTGCCAATAGTCTAGCTACTTAGGATGCTGAAGAGGAAGGATTGATTGCCTGAGCCCAGGAGGTTGAGGTTACCATGAGCCATGATTGTTGTCATCATGTCACTGCACTCCAGTGTGGGTAACAGAGTGAGACTTCGACTCAAAAAAAAAAAAAAAAAAAAAAAAAAAAAAGTCCAGTGTTAACCTTGGGATGCATTCATTTGGGAAAATAGCATACATACCAGTATTACTTAAAGACCAGCACATACATGCTAAGTATACATTAATTACACTCCAGAGTAATTTAGAATCACTTAAAAGTTTTAAAAAATTGGAGATTTAAGAGAGTTTAATAAAGATGAACTATAAATAATGTTGGTACAAAAGGATCTAAGAAAAATGATTGGGTAAGAAAAATAATAGAGATGGGTTATAGAATCTGTGGAATGATTTTTTTTCCCTTTTTGGGCAGAGACTATTTCACTCACTGAATTCATGAGACTTGGATAGACCACTCGATTTTTGGTCCGAGGGAAAAAAAATGATTGGCACAAAGTTGGTGAACTTCCAGCTTCCCTGGATTTGACTCACTTTATTAGGGATGCCCTGTGGTTTGTCTCAACATGTAGGAGTATGGATCCTCTTAGCCCATGGGGCAACTAAGTACCACCTGGCGGTACCTGCATGGATGCTGACACAAGAACCGTGGGGCCCACCTCTCAAGGTCTAGGCTTTCCATAAACTCCCAAAGCTTAGATATAACCAATAAAAGGAAAGCAATACAAATTAACTGAAATTGGGACCTACCACCTTGATAATGATTGTCAAATTACTGTACTCATATCTTTGACACTGAATTTTTGGTCACAGACATAACTGTCACAAAGGATAGACTTTAAGTCATGCAAATGAGGAATTCTTGAATTTAAAAAAAGAAACAGAGTTTTGTTGATGCAGTTTGTGAATTATCCTTGCAGATTTCTGCTTTGGGAATGGAGTCTTGATTCCCTTGAGCTTATTGTGGAAAGGCAGACAGCCTGGAAACACAGATTATAGAAGAAAAATCAGTTGAGGCCTGCAAACTCAAGAAACCTATTCTGAGATTTAACATGGGCCTGAGTTAAATGTGCTCAGACTTACAAAGAGCAGGCTCACATATTCTTACATGAAACAAAGTTCCCTTGCAAAAAGCACAACTGACAGAAAAGCTGGCGCCTGCCGTTAGTTTTTCTTATCGAGGAAAGGGCTGAGTCTTCTCTTCCACACAAGTGGCTGTTTTCTCTGGGCTAGGTGGAATGTATATTGGAAGATAAAAACTTTCACCTAGTCTAAAGACTTTCAGAGTCACTATTTATGAGGCTATAGAGACTTGAATCTATTTCATTATCAGCTTTATATAAAAGAGTTTTATGTATTAAGAATCACTTTAGTAGAAGGAGAAAATGAGAGGGCTGAGTGAGTGTCAGTATCAACTGTGTGTACCTGCAGCATTTGTGGTCCCTGACATGGCTTAGTCACTACACTGAGGGCTCTGTGATTTCTCCTTCCTGGACCTTGGACCTCTCTTTGCTGTGACAGGTATAGCCTTAATTTCAGTCTTGCTGGTGATGCTCATTCCGGCCTCTCTAGCTTTCCAAATTTATTGCCTCTTCTGGACATTGACCTTAATGAGCAAAGGTTCTCAGAATGTACCTGAGTCTGAAACTGACATTTGCTTTTCTTTATTATATGAAATGTATATTTATAGTAGAATAATACACATGAGAATAAATAAGAATCAAAGGGAAAAAAGGTAAAACATACAAATCAACTGCAATCCTGTAACTCAGAGGCGTCACTATTAGCCATTTTGTATATATCATTCCAAGATATGTTATCAAAATAGATATTATCAAAATGTACTCATACAGCCAGACTATTTTAGAATCTGCCTTTTCCACTTAAAATATCAAACATATTTCAATACTATCACTAATCTTTACCAAGCCAATATAAAAGGCTGTATATTATTTTGTTTAGTGAATGTCGCATAGTAGATTTAACATTGTTAACATTGTCAGACAGCTTATTTCTAATACTTCAGTATTCTATTTATTTATTTGAGTATTTATTTATCTTTTTGAGTTGGAGTCTCACTCTGTGGCCCAGGCTGGAGTGCAATGGCATGCTCACAGCCACCGCAGCCTCGACCTGCTGGGCTCAGGCGATCCTTTCACCTCAACTTCCAAGTAGCTGGAACTACAGGTGCATTTTATTTATTGTAGAGACAAGGTCTCACCAAGTTGCCCAGGTTGGTGTCAAATCCCTGGACACAGGCAATCCTCTTGACTTGGCCTCCCAAAGTGCTGGGATTACAGGTTTGAGCCACCATGCCCAGCCTAATTTTTCAGTATTTTAATCACACTGTAATGAATATTCTTTTGGCTACATCATCAGCACAGTCACAGTTATTTTGTTAGGATAAATTTCTAGAAGGAAGATTGTCAGGTCAAGGCATGTACAGAATTTTAAGCTTCTAGGTAGATTACTAAATTGTCCTGCAGAATGTCTGCCCCAATTTATTAATCGCCAACAAAGTCTGTGAGCCTGATACATCTTGCCTTGGCTTTTATGAATATAGTTTTTTGTTCGTCTTTCAGAAAAGACTGGAGAAAACAAAACAGTACAAAATAAGATGACAAGTGAACAAACAAACCTGCTTGATAGTGGATATTCGGGTTGAGGAGAGAAATTGTAGGTCACATTCTGCTTGACTTAATGTGTTCTCATACTGTCCTGTGTGGACAACACAGCTCTTGCATGGAACCAAAGTCAACAGTGCCTAAGTTTTCTCACCTTGAAGGCTAAGTGTGGGACCCCAATTCCCAAGTCCTGTGAAAACGTATATTCTTTGTTATAGTGCAGGTAGTTTTGTTTTGTTTGGTGGAAGAAATGTCTGTAACTTCTTTTAGGTTTTCTAAGGGTCTTGTAAAGTAAGCAGGTAACCCTAAGGAGCTGAATGATCCAATCTCTTAGTGTCTTGTCTCATTAAACGAAAAAAAAGAATTAATAGCAAAAAGACTTTTTTTTACAATTAAAATATTGCTAAATTTATTTTTATGTGTGCTGATAATTTGCTTTAATATTTCTGAATTCGTGATTGCTGGAATCGAGGATAAAAATGGCTATTCTAAAATTGTCAGGAATTTGCTTTTGTGCCTCCTCTAAGAATGGAGAGGGGGCAGATTTGCCCTCCATTTTGAGAGGGGCTGCTGAGGGAGTGAGCCATAAGGGTCAGGTAGCCAGAGTCAAATCCCCCAGCTCATGGGTTTCAGCACTGCTCCTCCCAGTGATGGATCCCCAAGTCCAAATGCAAGGACTTCAGCCAAAAGTAATTGGGTAAGTGGGGAGGGGCCAGGAAAGGCAAAAGGTATGAAACGTTGTTTTTGTTTTCCCAAATTAAAAAAAAAATTAAACACATTTGCTATGGTTGGATGTGTATGTGTCCCGCCTGCCCAGATTCATATGCTGAAGCTGAATCACCAATGTGATAGTATTAAAAGGTGGAACATTTAGACGATGATTGGTTCCTTCATGAATGGGACTAGTACCCTTACAAAAGAGATGTGAGGGAGCTGTTTGCCCTTTTGCCATGTGTAGATAAAGCAAGAGGTGCCATCTTGGAAGCAGAGAGGTCCTCACGAGACTCCTAACCTGCCAGCTCTTTGATCTTGGACTTCTCGGTCTCCAGAACTGTGAAAAAGAAATTTCTGTTTTGTGTATATTACCCAGTATGATATATGCTATTATAGCAGCATGAATGGACTGAAACAACATTTATGAGACAATTGGAAATTAGAATGCTTTCTGAATATTTGGTGATATTAAGGAATTATTGTTACTTTTTAAGTAGAAACTGGTATTATGAATTTATATGTATATATGTATGTCGATGTATATATGTGTATGTATGTGTATATGTACATGCATATACTGGTAACATATATATGTTTTGTTTTGAATTGTGAGAGGGCAGTTACCTGAGGCTAACTAAAGACAGAGTTCATGTATGTATGAGTGAGAGGGAGGATGAGAGAAGAGACTGATTCTCAGTTGGTTGGGGAAGAGGTTGTTAAGCGTTACAGTTGAGATCTGAATTTAGGTTTTATTTCTAGAGTACAGAGAGGCGCACAGAGATCCTTTGCTTATTATCTAGGCTGGATCCTGAGACAACGTTCAGTACTTCTGGGATTCCCGGACATAAATCTTACCATCTAGAGTTTCTTTTACAAAATGCAGCATCCATCACTCCAAGGAGCCTGTAACAAAAGCAGGTTAATAATCAGCAAAGGATAGTAATTAGAACATTTCTCTTTATGTAATTTTACACTATTGAACACCAAAGGTATCGGTAACTTGGAACATTTAAAAAATTTAATGCTCATTTCAGAGTGAATGACATAAGTCACAATAATAATAGGTTTCAAATGATAACTGATTGAAAATGATAAAGAAATCAATCAGATAAGAAGAAATCTGGGAGGCATGTAGATTGATTTGACATTGTTCCAAGACAATTTTTTATACAAGTGCAAGGTCTGAGCTTCTTTAATGATATAATGCTGCCACCTGGTGTTTGTGTTCTTTTACTGCAGTAAGATTTGTGGATGCGTAATGCTTCAGTGAAAGGTTAGTGTTTTCTAGGCAGCAATTATTTGCAATTTCATCAGAGACTAAGTTGAATGTAATTTGTGTAAAACACAAATTTTAATGAATTGCAGAAATCCTGAATTCCCTTTTATACTTGAATTCCCTTCATAGCCTCACGAATAATGAATGAGAGTTGGAGTGGGCATCTGTCAATTAAGTTCGGTACATTCCAATAACTTTGCTCTCTGTTCTAGTTATTAGAAACAAAGCCACCTTCACAATTCTGGTGGGTTATAGCTTGATCTGACAATCAACATTTTAATGTAAATCATGTTTGGAACCCAGGAAGGGAATTCAGAAATGCTAATTTAGCCAGGCACAGTGATTCAAGCCTGTAATCCCAACATTTTGGGAGGCCAAAGAAAAAGAAAAAAACAAAGAAAGAAAAAGAAATAAAAAGGAGAAAAGTTAATTGAAGCTGAGAATAATATGGGAGTGTGGAGGAAGAGGTCAGGAAATTGACTGGTTGGAGGCAGAGTTGGGGGCTGGGGAGGTCACTTGCCGGACAGAGTTTGAGTGCTCCAAAGTTATAATCTCTCTGAAGTTGATCTGTGTGACTTCCTGGCCAAGGATGAGTTTTGCCTAGCATGCAGAGATTTTTCTTACAAATTGTTTTTGATGACACCAATAAAAGAAGAATTTCTGAGCTCTCTTTGAATCAGAATGTTGAGATGGTGAGCTGACATTCCCAGCTGTGTGCCTGCCAAGGGCATATGTTTTCCAGTTTGCTGTAGGTCCCACCTGGCGGGTTTCTCTTCTTTGCCAGTCTAGACCCTGCAGTCATTTATGTTTGTGACCCCTGTCTCACAGTTTCTAGATTTTAATGGGAGAAAAATAAAATCTGTGACTTTTAGAGTTGGAAAGAAACTCGAGAGTATGTAGTTTAGCCCCTTTCTTTTCAAGAAATAAAAGAGGAAACTGAATTTGCCCAAGGTTATTTACCTGTGGAGAGCTGGTGCTAAAACTGAGGGCTTCCTGGATCTTTGTGTCTTTGCTTTCACATGGTTTTGATTTTAGGTGAACTGATGCAAGTCGTTTTGTCACAAGCTGCCTTCTTAGCCACATTTGTGCCATTGTCCAGAGTTGCTGATAACCTTCTCAAGAAAATATTTAATTTAGCCTTTAACACTCCACACGAATGGGATACAGGAATGCGGTACATAGACGCCATACAGATTCCAGGTAAATAGAACAAGGAATTTTTTGGATATTTTATATCTATTCTGCACTGTCCAGGAGGGTAGCTACTGTCTGCATTTGGCTATTTATATTTATACTTAAATTAATTGAAATGAAATACAATTCAGTTCCTCAGTTGCCCTAGGTACATATAGCTAGTACGGTGGACATATTGGACAGTGTAGACACAGAACATTTTTACCATTGCAAAAAGCTCTATTGAACAGCACTGATGTGGTTGAAAATGCTTTTCCAATGTTGTTGTTGAGACATTTTCTGTCGCTTTATCTTGCTCTTTCTTTGCAAGAAACAGAATTAGTCAAAATTACGTGAGCAAGAGTGAGATTTGTCTTAGTTCATTCAGGCTGCTGTAACAAAATACTATAAACAGGAGTTTACTGACAACAGAAACTTGTCAGTTCTGGATGCTGGGAAGTCAAAGCATGGTTGAGTTCTGGTGAGGGTCCTCTTCCGCGTTGCAGACTACCGACTTCTTCCTGTGTCTTCACATGGTGGAAAAGGCAAAAAAGTTCCCTCAGACCTCTTTCATAAGAGCACAAACCCCTTTCATGAGGATTCTACTGTCATAATTTTATCAACTCCCAGAGGCTCTACCTCGTATCCCAGCACAGTGGAGATCCAGTTTCAATAGATGCATTTTGGAGGGACACGAATGATCAGACTATAGCAGGAATTAAAGCTCTATGAAGGCCAGATTCTGAAATAAGGAACTTCTGTGTTCAAAGAAAGAATAAAATGTATCAAATGCAGGTGGAGGAGAAGGAGGATGTATTTAGCCATAAAATGGATAGCAGTTGGATGGACTTGTGTTTTAGGAGCTGAGCCCAATACGTTGTTTCTCTGAGCTTTATTCCATCTCCTCATGTACACGTTGGGTGCGGTTATGGGGGATGCCACTGGCAATGCTTGCTTAGCATCCAGTCTACCTTCTTCCAAAATCAGCACTGGGGACCTTTCCCTCCCCGACTCCACATAGCTTCCATGGGAATCTCAACTGGAGGGCCAGGCCTACTCTGCGAAGAGTAGGTGTATAACCCAAACTAGGAATTTGAATGCTGAGCCAAATGACACAAGACAAAAATAGTTGGATCTGACTCAACCTTCTGGTGGTTCTGAAGAGACTGTTCATTACTTCCCCTGCATTACCATGGTTTTCACTTTTCCTTATGATGCCAGGTGGGGTGTGGTCTGTTGTTCAATGGGTTCTTTGAATTTGCCACAGAAAAGAATTTCGTGAGTTCAAACTATAGTTTAAAACAATTTATTAGGAAGAAAGGCATACTCGAGGCATGGGTCCCCTAAGAGAAGGCATGTGCTTGCTTTTGACAAGAAGCTTTATATAATTTTACAAACATGACTAAGCAAACTATGAGATAAGAGGGATGGGATGCAGGTATCTGGTCATGAGTTTTGATTATCATCTCTCAACCTTCTAAGGTCATAAGGATTTTTTAGATAATGCGAGTCATTGCCTAACTAGATTTGAGCTTTCAAAAAAGTTTTTAGAACATCATGTCTGTGTTTTCGGTAACTCCGTATCGTTCCTGTGATTTACTGTACTGGTAGGTACAAGTACACCACTCAAGGTGGTCAGGTCTGGTGTGTCTGATATCAGGTGAACATCGTGTATTGATAAGAAAGATGTCTGGACTCTTACCCTATTTTAATTTAGACTTATCTATGTCTAAGCTGCACTGAATAACTTGCCTCACTTATACCTGGTTGCTCATCTTGCCTTTCTGTTTGTTGGATTACCCACATTGTCTTCCAAAAAGTTATTATTTATTTATTGCCAAAGTTAGCCAGAGCTCATTTTGTTGCATTCAAACACATAATTGAAACCAATATGGTGTTTTTCTTGGACGTCATGAGGAATGGGGATGGGTATATAGAGTGGGGGAGAAAAGAAGGAATTGTCTAAGCAAAACAAAAGAAAAGCTGAAAGAAACTATAGTAACACAATAACTATGAGTAGGTTCATGCACAATTTTTTAAATACTTGGTGAGCTATTATGAGGAAGGAAAAGGCTTCACCTCAAAATTAGCAGTGTTCTTATTTGGTCCTAGGATCAGGAAAGCAAATAACTGATCCACACTTCCCACTCTGTTTCCAGTGTAGTCTTTCCACTGCTGGGATCATTCCTTCCATTTTTTTTGTCCTCATGTTAGTTCAGGACCTCATCTCTTGTGTCTGGGGAGGTTCTGTAATGGTCTGATCTCCTCCTTTCAGTCTGGATCTTTCCTAAGCTTACCTAAACGCATCACCAACTTAGTTATTTCCCAGCATTTGCTTATGATTTTAAACCACACTTTCTCTCATGTACTCTGGGAAACTTCTTATTTATAAGGCTATTTGGATTGTTAGGCGAACCAGGTTTATTAAAGAGGATTATCCCTCTTGGGGTTGAGGTAGTTAGGTGGTGAAAATGTGGAGTCTGAGCCTGTGGTTGTGGAGGGGAAAAAAAAAAAAAAACACCAAAGAAACTAGATACAGAAAATTAGAAGCTCTTAACACAGGCTCTGGAGCCACTAATAGCCAATCTCACTACTTGGCTGAGAGTGTTTTATTTATCCTCCCAAAGCCCTTCACTGTCTTTTCCTGCTTCCTGGAGCTTTCCAAGTTTTATTGTGTTTCTGTTGACTGCCAGCATATTTTCTAATGAGGACAGAGGGGGTCTGCAGCAGGTTTGCCTAGACATTTCCCATGAGCTGCTAGTGGCTGCAGCAGATGTTTCTGCGTTTACAAGTGCAGTAGTGTTTCTTACCAGGAGCCAGCACACAGGGAGGGAGACTTTCAAATTCATAGCACACCAGGGCCAGAGAAGGACATGTTGAGAGTTTCCTTGAAATGCTGCTCAATCAAACTGCAGAGAGTTTTAGAGGGCATTGATAGGTATGGATGCATTTATATGGAATTTTTGTGGGTTAAAAATGTTAAGTTGTATACTGGAATTTCCTGTATAGTGGCCCTCCAATTCTATAATTTGTAGCCCTTCCTTCCCCATCATGACTCCCATCAATCACTACCAATAAAAAAAAAAAAAAGAATAGAAACCAAACAGAACTCTCTCAAAGGAAGAGCCTCACTAATTTGAGCATTATTTTCTAAGCCCAAGCTACACTATTAGACTTTTGCTGCTGTTGTCCTACTAAATTGTTACACTTTTTTGTTTTACTAACTTTGAAGAACATACCAGGTAAACATGTTTTAACTTGTGCTATATGAATGAATGGTCAAATCAAGGTCTTGAGTATTAGTAAATACATACATCAATAAAAACCGAAGGACTGCTTTTAAAGGGCCGCCCTACGAGGAGAAGCTACAAATTATTATTTGACATTTCCAAAATCAAAGCATGCCCCCAAATCCATATACAAATACCTCAAATATCATATACATGGTAATAGGATATTATTTTGAAGTTTCAACATTAATATGTGTGATTCAGCTCTAATCACCACTTGAATTCACCACTTGAATAAAAGAGAAAAATTGAGACACATAGTGTGAGGTAGAAACCCCAATTCCATTATAGAGAACCATCCCTTAGGACACAATTGTCCATGCCATCAGATGAAGGCCATGGGCTTCTGAAGCCCAAATCTTTCCCTCTAGAGGGTGGTATTTCTTAGATGTCATATCCGTGACTAGAAGACAGCCAATCATAGACTGTAGTTATATTAATTCTTAGCGCTGAGAACATCTAATAGCATTGGACAAGGACGGCTGCAATATAATGTAATGTTCCTGTCCTCCATTTCATGCTGTATCTGATTTTTTTTCTCTCCCTGAAACATTGATTGATTCGGTAACGTAGAAGGTTTGCTTTCCAGCTGGCAGATCTAATTGTAAATAAACAGCTGTTAGCTGCATTTAGACAGTGGATGATGTTGGCAGGTACAAGAGCAGGGTGTGTAGGGATGATTTAAGGCCTGTGCAGTGGAGTGTGTGGGCGGCTGGGGAAAGTGACACAGGCAAAGGATATGCAAGTACAAAGTCCTTTGACTCAGTATAATCTCAAGGCTATGTTTTTAAAATCTTAGTGTAAAAATAAGGACCGGCACAAGCATTGTAAGGGCGCATGATGGCCAAAGCTATGGACTTAATAGGAGAAAAATATAAGTTCTCTCTTGTCTAGGAGTCTTTTTTGTTTTTGAAAAAGTAGAATCAGATATTGGGCTACATCTTGAGCATGATTTTTCTGAACAAAGTAGATTTGAGAATTCTGAATAAAAGCAGTAAGAAGATGCATCTGTGGAGGGGAATTATTCCTGGTTTATGAGGTGATGTATAGACAGTAACCACAGCAGTAACAAAAATGCCAGGACCTCAGTACACATCCCTGTCTTAATTATGTAAGGATTTGGGTGGATCAACCCTGGCATCCTCAGATATGGGATATTTAGCACAAAGGAACAGACTATTTCCAGAGTATTTTAGAGTCTGGCAACAACCTCGTAAAAGCCCGGGGAAGAACACTGCAAATACCAGTCATTATCCTTGGTGTCAGCCAAAGTTGTGGCATTGCATCACCTCAGCCAAAGATCTACAGGGATTGCCCTTCTCTTTGCCCTTGGCTGAGGACCTCATGTGGGCAGCAGGCTGCCCATAAGTACTGACATCAATCTGTCCCCAACTGATCTTCCTGGAGTGGAGGTGCCCCTTTCTGTGACTAAGAGCAATCTTAAGCACTCCGCATTCGATTTCCCTTTATATCCAGATGGGGAGTAGGGAACTGCATGGCTGAAAGTTGCTGGTGTGACAGAGAAAATCCCCAGGGCTAGCTGAGGAGGGACCAAGGAGGGACTGGATGGAGCCAGGTCAAAGTGTCTTCCTAACCAAGGACAGTGGTGAAACAACCCTTTCTCCCCCAGCCCCCTCCTCCTTCAAGTCTGTTTTGTTTGTATGCTCTCTCAGCTATTCAGAAAACACACCAGCGTGTTAAAAATCCACTGACAACTTTCCCTGGAAGGAGCTATTTTCTTCCCTAGAACGTTTTATACGGGGGAAGAAAAAGGCAAGGGAGCTCATTGGTTATTTCGCTTAATCATCACAAACCTCCAGTGGGGTAGTTACCTTTACCTACAGCCTGAACTGATTTCAACCTGCTCCAAAGACCACATTCACTCCACTACTATAGGGAAGAGGTCCAGACACTTCCTAGAGGCATACTTTTTTTTTAATTCAATATTTTTTATTATGATATTGTGGGGTACAGTTAAGGGTTAGGTATACAAATATGCCTCGTTCAGGCACCCTTGTTGATAAGAAGTGTCTCCCCATCCCCAGATAGATATTTACTACCATTAATCCCATCGCCCCACCCCACCCCCCCTTAGTTTCCCACCACTGTCA
>CAUYQG010097235.1:0-26132 GCA_963574415.1 Tarsius wallacei
CAAATCAAAACCACTCTGAGATACCACCTAACTCCAGTCAGAATGGCAATTATCAATAACTCAAAAAATAACAGTTGCTGGAGAGGGTGTGGCGAAAAGGGAACACTTCTACACTGTTGGTGGGAGTGTAAACTAGTGCAATGTCTGTGGAAAGCAGTGTGGCGATTCCTAAAAGCTCTAAACACCAACCCCCCATAGTTTCCCACCACTGTCAGTCATTTTCTTGTGGTAATACGTTGGATGATCAAGGTCTACTATAGGAGTGAGAACATGTGATACTCCGATCTTTGTTTCTGTGAGAGGTCACTCAGTATTATAGACTCTAGTTCCATCCAGGTTGCTGCGAAATTCATGATTTCATTCTTTTGTATGGCTGCGTAGTATTCCATTATGTACATGTACCACATTTTTTAAATCCAGTCCTCCTTTGATGGACAGCATGGTTGCTTCCAGGTTCTTGCTATTGTGAGCAATGTTGCGGTAAACATACGAGTGCAGGTATCTTTTTTATAAAGTGATTTGAGTTCTTCAGGTATATTCCCAGTAGGGGGATCGCGGGGTCATATGGGAGGTGGGTGTTTAGAGCTTTTAGGTATCGCCACACTGCTTTCCACAGAGGTTGCACTAGTTTACACTCCCACCAACAGTGTAGAAGAGTTCCCTTTTCACCACACCCTCTCCAGCAACTGTTATTTTTTGAGTTATTGATAATTGCCATTCTGACTGGAGTCAGGTGGTATCTCAGAGTGGTTTTGCTAGCTAGCGCTAACATCTTTATCTGCCATTTAGGATCATTTTGAAAATGTATATATTCCAGGTTGCACTGTTGGAAAATATTTTTGCACAAGCTTTATCATGTATGGTATTACTAATTCTACTTAGCTGGGGGAAAATTCTGGAATGTCTTGCTACAAAGATGGTGAATTCCATAATTGTAAATAAAACCTATTTAATGAAATTAAGCCTAATTTTGTGCAAGCCATTTTACTAAAAAAAAAAAAAACTGTGAAAAGTTACATAAACTACTATTCTAAAAATATATGGCTGAGTCTAGGTGGTACTTTCTTGTTATTATTATTAAAGCCCTACATGTATTTGGGCTATTTCTCATATGAGGACTATCTCTTCCCTAAAATGTAATTCAGAACTCATTCTTATATCTTTCCTTCTTGGTTGATCTCAAATGTTGTCAATCAAATATCTCATTAATATATAGTAACTATATTTTAGGATGTTTGATTATGTGATCATATGGAGCCACCATAATGGGGTTTTTGGATAGTAATCCTGAAAGAAATTGCTATGACCTGAAGAAGGTATAGTGTTGATGAAGATGGGCAACAAAGTCAGTGCCATTGTTAGTAATGCCCCTAATGTATCGATCTTACTATCGCTCGCATAAGATTTTCATTTTAGTCTTCTTGGAAACTCTTTGTACCTCCTTGGAACATCTTTTAAAATGCTATGTTTTTTGCTTTACCTAGTCAGAGTGAATTCTGCTGTAGTTAACTAAGAACCTTAACAAGAGGATAGATAGTGTTTGTTGAACAAGGTGTGTATGTATAAATAATTTTTAAATGTAGGGACAGCTCTGAATATAACCTAAAGTCTCTATTTATCTATATCTATAGATAGATAGATAGATAGATGACAGATAAATATAGAGAAATGGATAAATAACTAAATGTGTATATATGTGTATGTATATATATATATATTTTTTCATACACATATTATCATATGTATGTATATACGATTTTATTACCTATTGATTTTATTTAAAATAACCATGAACTTGGCAGCTTAAACCACAAATGTATGATCTCACAATTATTTGAGTCAGAGGCCTTATAAAATGTGTTGTATCTGGGTTCTCTGGTCCTCTTCATAGGATCTCATAGCACTGTTAGCAGAAATTTGATTATTTTTAGAGGCTTTGAGTATGAATCTGTTCCCAAGCTTAGTCAGGTTGTAGCTGAATTCTGGGCCTTATAATTGGACGACAAGGGTCCCCATTTTCTTACTGGCTGTCAGCCTGATCCTTACTGGCTGTCAGCCTGAACCCAGTCTTTCCTCATCAAGACTGCTGTGTTCTTTTTCATGTTTTCTATGAGGCCCATTTCTAAGCAACAGAGGATGGAGATTCTCAAGTGCCTCTCACACTTCAAGCTGCTCTACATTCTTCATCTGTCTCATCTCCCTGACACCAAAGAAAGGTTTTGGTTTTAAGGGCTGATGTGATATTGTTGTGTCCACCAGGATAATCCAGGATAATCCCTCTGTTTTTCAGTCTGTGACCTTAATTATATCTTCAAAGTACCTTGAACATAGACATAGGCTCCAATAATTTAGTTAATGTGTGTGTGTATCCTACATATAAACACACAAGTGCATAATATTTATTAATTTACTTTGCAGACTATCTTCCATTTGTCCCTCTACAACCACCTTCTACTTCTTTCTGTTGCTTTCTCTGTCGATGAAAAATCATGGACTTCATCCACAGTCTCCCTTGAATCTGATTTCCTGTGGATTTGACCAATGAGGAGAATAAGCAGGGGTCAAACAGAAGAATGGTTAGGGTTGGAATAGTTCACAGTTCCAGTCTTGAGATGTCACAGTTTATGCCCCAATTACTGCTGGGCAAATCTCTCTCCCATCCCTTTTCCTCTTCAAGTATCAGTGTTTGTTCCCTGAAGTAACAAGCCCCTGGGTACCGCAAAGTCTTTGCAGTTCCTCTACACATTAACCTTATCTTTATAAACCTTTTATAAAGCCATTTCCAAATATCCTAATTTGAGAGTGATATAGTTCCTGCTGGAAGTTTGACTGACAGGGTATCATGAATCGCTCCATAAATAGATCCTTATAGTGCAATTCTATTATTGGGCTGCTTATAAATGTTAGGAGCATGAGGGGGAAAAATCTCTTTATTGGGTAAAAATGGATATAAGTATCCCGTGCAGTGTGGTGGCATCGCAGGTGGTAGTGATGCTAGACAGTGCTAGATGAAAGTGCAAGTGGAGGTTCAGGCTGTAGGAGATTGAGTAACAGTGACTGTAACTTTGGTTTAAAAGATTATGGGTTACATGACTTATTCTAATAGCTATAGGGAAGTATGCATAGAAAGGTTGTAGCCCATAAATATTGTCGAGAACAAAATCAGAAAACCTCTCTGAAAGTTTTGATACTACCTTGTCTTCACTAGGTACAGGCCAATTATGGGCTAAGGTCAAGTCCAGATATAACTGTAAAGGTTATAGAGTTAAACAACCAATCCGTTGCTCAATAATTTAGTCTTTTGCACGAAAGTAAAATAATTGATGGGAAAAGAGAACGGCTCTGAGACAGCGGACATGAGCATTTGAGTGCAAAGTAAGAAGGATGATTATTTGGAATTTACTTATTCCACTAAACTTCCTCTGCCAATTGAGGTTATCTCAAAGTAATATAAGGAAACCTACCTTCTCCAGTATAAATTCTTGTTGATGTCTGCATCTGGAATAACTGTCTCACAAGTTGATGATCATTCTTTGCAGAACACACTCCCAGTGCTGTTTCCAGGTACATAATGAACAGGAGAATTGACTGTCCTCTAGTCAGGGCTTTAATACAGCATTAGAATAAATAAATGAACCACATTGCAATTGATCCCTTGATTATTGACATCAAATTGAGATCAACTATTTGATTGACCCGAATAGTTTAAGACGTCCTAAACAATGTAGGAAACATTTTAGTATGAGTAGAAAGAACATTGAGCAGAAGTAGAAGGGGCCATCTATAAGAAGTATATGTAGTCTAGCCATAACAGAATTCCTTACGTATTTGGCATTAGTCAAGAAAATAGCTCTGAAATTTTGGAGTCTTTAACAATATCTTGGTAGATTTACATAGTATGTTTAAAGTGTGAGCTACATATATGAGGGGGAACCCCCCAAAACAGGAACTTATTTATTTAAAATTGTGTATTTATTTTTACAGGATTAAACTTCAGTCACCTTCAAATACTCTTTGTTTGATGCAATATACCCATCTAGACACTTTTCCACTGCTCAAAGCTTGTTAGTGTTTCTGCTGTTTGATTCACCTCTTCCCACAATGGCAAAACGTTTCCCTTTGAGGACTTTTTCCTGGGGCTGGGGGGAGAGTCGCTCTGGGAGGGATTGGGTAAGTAGGGAGGGTGGGGCACAGGGCTCATGTCATTTTTGATTAAAAACAAACAAACAACAACAACAATAACAACAAAAAAAAACTGCTGAACCCTCAGCACAGTGTGAGCAGGTCATTCAAGTAAATCACCTATCAAAAAATGGGCAAACACATTGAAAGTACCTCAAAAAAAAAAATCATTGAAGTGGAACACAGTCTCTCACCACAATGCTAGCTGGTACACTAATGCTGATAGGTTTCTAGATTACTTAAAAGGGAATCCTACATTCCAAAGACCCTGCTCTCAAAAAAATAATTTCAATTTTGGGGATCCTCCCTCATTTGTTTTATGATAATAATATCTTGGTGTATTCTTTGGGTCAAAGTGAGAGGTTACATTATTGAAAGGTTTAAAATGAGAGTTCAGTAAGATATATGCAAGGATTGGTGGTGCTTGTAACCAAGTGAAAGGGATGGTTGTGGTAGTCATTGGAGACATAGGATGAGAAGTTGTAGTAGAAAGGTGGAGAATAATATCAGAAGGTGCTGGAGAGTGAGATGTCCTCTTCCTGGGGACCAAAGGATAGACTTATATGAGGCAGTAGTCTTCTAGAGAAAATAATGATTAATATAATTTTTAGAAAGGCAAAGATAATTTCTACAATTTTTTAAAATTTTAGGGTTGTGAAGCACAAGTGAGGATTTATTGCATAAGTAAGTTGCATGCAGGTGAAGTTTGGGCTTTGAGCTGACCCTCTGTCCCCCTGATAATGGACCAGGTACCCAGTGTGTTGTCATGTCCCTCCCCCCCTCCCCACCCATCCTCTCTCCCTCCCTTCCTTTGCAATGTCCAGCATCTGTGGATCTCACCCTTGTGCTCATGTGACCTCAGATCAGGGCCTGTAAGATTTTTAAGCAAGCATGGGCGTGTAAGGATGTAGGTTTGACAGAGAGCAAGAAGTATAGTAGAATCATAAACTAAATAAATAGTGAGCTCAGAAAACATAATAGAATCCCTAGCATTAAAGGAAGAAAAGCAATAAATATTCCACATCCAATTTGTCACTGCCTTACAAGAGGCAGTCTCAGTGTCTAAGGTAAACTTTTATTCTGTATGGGGTGAACTTGTCTTCAATGGTGAGGCTTTGAGTTGAAGCAACGTTGCTTTGGATGTGGGAAAGGGGTATCCTTTTTAAAATAATTTTTCTGTGACAAGGTGATCAGTGAGTGGTAATAGTCTATGCTTACTGCTAGACATGGTTCTTCAATTTTGAAGTCTCATGCAACCACAGCATCTTGGAATGCCAAGTGCCAGTTTATATTTAAACTTCCAGTGCCAGTAAATACTTTTTAATTGATTTCCTTTTCCCCCTTTTTCTGGGTTTCTACCTGTTGATTTTAATTTCTGTCTGTCTGATAATTCATTTTGCAAATCTTCTAGGTAGCTATAAGAAAAGAGTGAGGAGAAAGAGTTGCCCTGTCTTTCTCATTCTAAAATTTCCCAGTCTACCTCCCAAGAATTGAGATTTGTGCTTACAAAACTATAGCAGCTTCTCCTGGGTATTGTGCACCTAGACCCCTTGCACAAATTATCAGTCCCTTTGCATGTAGCTATATGGAGCACTTACTAAGGCCCAAGCACCCTGACGAGGGGACTTTCATGGTTAAGCAACTACATAACTTTGGCAGATGTTTGGGTGTAGCTGGAATCACCCCCAGATGTTTCTTCCTGTGCCCTGTGCTTCAGAGTCCCTCATGGGATTAAACATTGGACTACTGTTCTCCAAGGATGTAACACACAATATCCCTGAGTGCCTACAGGTCCTGTATTTTGCTGGCAATAAATACCAGCAAGGTACGAGACAACAAACACAGATAGGACACTACCCCCACCTGAGCAACAGTTGCCATTTCTCTCCCATGAGGGAGCCCATTCACCATCTTTCTCTTAAGAGTCACTAGTGACACACAGACAAATCAGGATTTTGTCCTAAGTAATAATAAAGAAATACCCACACTAAAGGCATGATAAGACTCTAGAATAGACCTCTGCAATACACAAGCTGTGAAAATGCAGCTCAAGTGGCTAACAAACATCTACTGCCTTGCGGTGGGCTCCCATTTGGGTTAGTATTTTATCCCTGGAGATTAGGAATTAACACTGTTCCTTTTGCATATTCAGACGCTGAAGAAATTTAGACAATAGGAGATGCAGCAATCACCAGTAAAAACACCAGCTGGTGACAAGGCTCAAGCAGGAGCTAGTCTACAGTCTCTGGAGGTGGTTTAGAGACATGTGCTGGTCCGAAAGCAGTTCGCACAAGAAGCTCTCCAAGAGTCAGTGATCATGGCCACCCCATCTAGCTCACAATGCCAACTAATGTTGTGTAAGCCTTGAGGAGACTTTTGACAGCAAGACATAACACACACCGGAGTAGATGAAAGACAGAACTCATTTGTTATTTACAACTCCAAGTGAGAAAAGGCTGCCAGGCAGGGCTGCACAGGAAGTTGCCCCTGGTGATAAGTTAGTTAACTGCAAACTGGAAGAGTACAGGGTTGGAGGAGGAGTAAGTGTATGGCAACTGAAGAAGAATTAGCTAGGTTTCCTGGGATCCTGATGAACTGGCTAATTTGAATAATTGTGTTGGCTCCTGAGTATAGGATTTGTTCCTGTTTGTCTAGTACCTGGCCCGGGAGTAACTATGAGAAAGGAAATAGTAAGAAGCTGGTTAGGTAGAGAGAGAGGTTCTCAAGAAAACTTACCTGCAGGAACGTCCCCTCTACCACCCTTATATAATTGTTGGCTGTTAATGTGGTTAGTGTGGTTAAGAACTTCTGTCAACTCAAGATGTACTGCTAAAAGAGACTTTTGCTACTTAAATGCAGGCATTGTAGCTTAACTAGATGTCACAGCTTGACCTTGGCTTATTATAATATAATTAACATAGCCTTTGTATTGTGGTTTTACCTCCCCCTCTCCCTTCCCGGGGACTTTTCTATGGTACTTTTCTATGGTAATATTCAAGATGGAGTAACTTTGGTCAAGGAAAAGAAGTAAGGGGTGGATGAGATGTAAATGAGAGAAACACCTCCAGAAAAGATAAGATAAAAACCATAAAAAACCTCCTAACACCAGATAACCCACTCCGGGGACCCTCTCATTTTCTAGAGAGCTTTGCTGATTAATAAACTCTATTCACTCATCCTTTAGGTGTCCATATTCTTTAATCTTCCTGATTGTGGGACAAGAACCCAAGGTTGCTGGTTTAAGCTGACACTGAAGCCCAAAACTCCTGCAACATTAGGGTGAGTGCAGGGTAATTTGGAGAGTCTGAAAACGGAAGTCGATTTGGGTGTGGACTTAATCATCTCAGGAAGGGAAACTGATCAGCCTTTAGGCAGGGCCTCAAAACTGGCTCAAGACAGCATTTTTAAAACCACTTTGCTAAAGTATGATTGACATATCAAAAGCTGTACATATTTAATGGAAACATCTCAATAATCATGGAGAAAAAGAAGTTTAGTGTAAACCTAGAACATTTTGATTGGAGGGAAGCCAGAATCTATTCAGAAAAAAACCTTACAATACACAGATAAGTAATATGAATCTTCCTTTATGCCTTCTAAGGAGGAATGAAAATATCAAATCCATAGAGTTTCTTATCTCTGGACTTGGAACTATTTCTGGGAACTTACAATGAAGCAGGGGAACTTATGAAGGTCAAGGATAAATGGAGTCATGGCCCAATTCACTTCCAGTGTACCTTCAGACCTATATTATAGTTATTTTTCTCATCCCTGTGAAACCATCACTACCATCAAGGCCATAAACATATCCATCACCTCCCTGATTTTCCTCCCACTTTTTAAAGACAGCATTAAACAAACAAACAAAAAAAATCCTACTCTGTTAGGAACTTAGACAGCTTAAAAGATAAGTGAAAAAAAAATTGGAAGCCTATCCTAGTTGAAGCCACATAAAGAATTCCAAGACTTCAACAAATCTTATTGCTCATATGAGGGCAGGGAAATACTTGGCAGAGGATTCTAAGTGGCTTAGGTAAAGAAGTGGAATTGGTTGGGAAACAATAGTAGATAATTTTTTCACCTGGAATTCATGGTTTAATGAATGCAATGGCTTAAGTAACTTAAAGTAACCTTTAAAATCTGCTAAATTGGCTAAGTTATTCCAGATTTCAATGGTGGCCTTTTATTAATGAGATTGAAATTTCAATATATCCCTGTATAATGTAATGCAATTTGCCTAAAGGCTCGGGGAGATATGAATGCTGATGAATCTATTATGTGTAACTTGCCCAGTCTTTACTCTGTTACTCAGGCTGGATTGCAGTGGTTTGATTATGGCTCACTTCAGTCTTAACCTCCTGGGTTCAGTTGATCTTTCAGCCTTAGTCAAGTAGCTGGGGACTACAGGGACATACCATCATGCCTGCGTTTTTTTTTTTTTAAATTTTTTAAATTTTTAATTTTTTGACATGACAGGCTTCACTATATTGCCCAAGCTGGTCTTAAACTCTTGGGCTCAAGCAATTCTTTTGCCTTGGCCTCCCAAAGTGCTGGGATTACAGGCATGAGCCACCATGCCTCCTTCCAGTCATTCTTTATTCAAATATCCTGGGAGTTAGAGCCTGAAAAGACTGACTTGAGAGATGCTTTGATGACAGGGCTACCAGAATTCCAGAAAAGCTCTGTGGTACCTGAACTCTGTAAGATGGAGCTGATGCATGAGATACTACAATGGAATTGTTGTTTAATCTCAATGGGTATTAGATTGTTTATAGGTAGCGGCCAGGTGATAGTCTTTAACTGAGACGTGAAGGAAACAACTAAAGCCATAAGCCTTATAAAGAGGGTGGGCTTTTATTTTTGTTTTTGTACCTCATTATATAGGGTGCTGAGTTATTTATTTGTTGGAGCTTTAGAAATGAATGGGAATATTGAACTAAGATGGTGCTTATTGACGTATATAAGAAAATTTAGATCTGGGAAGCAGAAACCTTAAGTCATCACAGTAGAGATTCATGGCCTCTTAACCTATTCCAAAAAAGAAGCCAATTTAGAGACCTAAAATGTCTATATTGAGGGAAAACTAAAATGTATTCAGAAAGAACCTTGTAATATTGTCACTTATACATACTTTTAATCTTCCTTTACACCTTTTCAGGAGGAAAGAAAATACCAAATCTGTAGAACTTCTTGTATCCCAGTTTTGATATATTTCTATGAACTTACGATGAAGTGGAAATACTTATGAAAGTCAGGTGATAAATGATGTCTTAGCCCAATTCACCTGTACCACAACTTCAGACCCATTCTATAAGTTATTTTTCTCATTCCAAATTTTAGAAATGCTTTATGTGTACACACACACACACACATGTGTGTGTGTGTGTATATATATATGTTTGTGTGTGTGTGTGTATGTGTAATTATCAAAATTCCCACCTTGGTTCTCTGATTCATAGATGTATTGTTATGGTAGAAAAAAATACACAGAAGGCACCAGAATTCCCTGCTTTATAGAAAACAAAACAAAAATATCACATCTCTAGAGGAATTACAAAGATTAGTGCCACCATCAATGACTTGAAATATGCAAGAGTGCTAATTCCCACCACATCCCCATTTAACATGCCTATTTGCACAGTGTAAAGCCAGATGTGTCAAAGAGAATGACAGTCGATTATCACCCACATAATTAGGTAGTGATTCCAATCACAGCTGCATTTCCAGATATGGTATCTCCCCTGGAGAAAATTAACACAGGCCCTGACACCTGGTATACAGCTATTGAAATAGGAATGCCTTTCCCCCCTATCTCTACCAGCAAATGAAAACATAAGCCATTTGCTGTCACATGATAAATGCAAGAGTATATCTTTTCTGTTATATTTTGGTGCTATATCAACTCTCTAGCTCCCTGTCATAAAACATTCTGGACTAGGTACATGCATTGCCTTGATACTGCAAAGAATGTAACACTGGTACATTGTATTCCTGATTATATGATTATTTCAAAATGAAAAGGCAGGAAGTAGCCAGCATCCTAGACTACAGCCTTGGTAAAAATGCAGGGGTACTAAAGCCTGACAAATAAACCCGTTAACATTCAAGGATCTGTAAAGTCAATGAAACATCTTGGAATTCCATGTTCTGGGGCAGTATTGCTTGTGCTTCAGGAAATAAAAAATGACACCTTGCAAAAACCACTATTGATAAACAGGCATAACACTTAGTAATTTTTTTTTAAATTCTGAAGGCAACATATATCACATTTGGCCACACTGCTTCAATTTATTTCCTGGGCAATTTGATTACTAATTTTGAATTGAGCCTACAGCAAGAAGAGGCCTATATTATGCTCAGGTTGCCAGACAAAGTGCCCTGCCACTTGGACCTTATGACCCAAAAACCAACTGTTATTGATGGTGTCTGTGTCAGAGAGATAACCAGTGAGATATTAGGAAATTCAAATCACAGGATTTTGGGATAAGGCCAAGTTCTTTTTCTATCAAAAACTTATTCTTCATTTGAAATATGGTTTCTGGGACTTACTGGGTCTTCTAGGCCTTAGTTGAGACTGAAACCCTTTACATGAGTGTAGTATGCTGAATAATTCCTTCTCCCCTGAATATGACTACATCCTAATCTCTAGAATTTATGAATATGTAACCTGTGACATACTTTGATTAAGTACTTTGAAATTGTGGAAAAACTATCCTGGATTTTATTGGATTATCCCATTTTTGGTCCCAATGTAATCACAAGGGTCCTGATTAGAGAAAAGAAGGGGAGTCAAAGCCAGAAAAAAAGATGACAGAAACAGAGGCGAGTTAGAGAGACAGATAGACAGAGGAAAAGACAAGAGAGAGAGAAAAAGGGATTGAAAGATGCTACACTGCTGATTGTGCAGATATACCATGAGCAAAAGAATACAGATGCCTTCTAGGAGCTAGAAAGGAAAGGAAAATAGATTATTCCCTTAAAACTTCCAGAGAGAATGTATCCCTGTCAATGACATCATTTTTGGATTTTTGATCACCATAATTGTGAGATAATAAATACCAATATATTGTTTACATTTCTATATTTGTGGTGAGTTGTTATATTGGCAATAGGAAGTTAATACAACAAGATACAAATTATAATTCAAGTTCAACTGCTCATGGTGCACAGGTTATTAGCTGACCTACAAATATAAATAACTACCTACATACAAAATACATCTATGCATACTTAAAATACTTTCATAGATTAAAAAAAGGATATGCATATCATATTACATGTTACAAGGGAAATGATATTTGGAAGACTGGGTGTGAGCAAGATCTGAAAGTTCAAGAGAAAACAACTGCATGAGCAGGTGTCACAGATTCTTGTACTAGGCTCCATTTTGCTTGTCTTCTTTCCCCTTAGCTCACATCTATGACCTCTTTCCAAACTTAAAGGGACAGGAAACAACATGAACCTCAAGTATGACTATATCTGCATATTCTGTTGATAACAGTCAGAAGCGAATAGTTTCTTTCCTATAACCCCACTCAGAGGTAGATTTAAAATACAATGGATAAGGGAAATTATACCGGTGGACAGATCTTTGAGTGGTTCGATTTTATGAAAGGAAAGAAAGCCTGAGATAAGGAAAGTCTGAGCTAAATAAATGCATAGGCAATAAATAGTGTCTTGACCAGGTGATAAGTAAATTTAAAAAAATTTTAAAAGATAAGATAGGAAAATAGTAATGCAAAAAGTCTTGGGGAAAGGTGTTTGCATGGGATGCATGGGCATGGAGTATGAAGAAGTTGCACAGAAATATCTAGCAAAAGGTATTTACTTGCAAAGTAAACACAGTTATCAGATGTAAGAAATGACTAATGCTGTGTATATTAGCTTCTTATCTCAGACTCCCCAGGGCTAATTTCATGACTTCAAGTATAAAGTTGTCATTGAAGCAACAAGGGGGTTGGGCATGAGCTCAGCAATGTGGACTCCTCTCATCAAGACTAATTTGGCTATTACCACTGTTGAGTGTACAACATGCCCACAGCAAAAACCAACACTGAATCCCTTATGTCTTCACATTTATCTGGGAAAACAGCTGGCAAATTGGTGGAAATCAATTACATATTTCATCTTTGAGAAAGCTTGGATGGGAATTTAATTTCTTAGCAACGACCTTATCTATTTTTATGTTTTCATACACAGTATTTCCTCTAAACATGAACATACTTTACAAGAAGGAAAGTGTTGCAGTGGATTCACACTCAGAACTAACTGGATTATTATGTTCTATCACCAGAGGAAAACCTGTCAAAAGGCAAAGTAACCTGTTGAAAGTTGAGTTAAAATGTCTGTAAAGTTGGGATGTCATCCTACAGGATGTGGCGACTCCCATAAACCAACAACTGACATAAATTATCACCTCCATAATTAGAATGAATATGGTTGAAACTAAGAACCGAAGGTGACATGATTAATTATGTAATTAACCCCTAACAAGTCATTTGTAAAAAAGTTTTTAACTTCACAATATTAGACATACTTGGTTTAGAGACTGTTGAGCCTAAAGAAGGAGTGCTTTCACTAAGGAATACTGTCAGAATTCTACTGAATTACAAATTTGTGATTATCCTTTTGTTACATTGGGTTGCTCTTGTTGAATGAATTAAAAGGAGGATGACATGTGGTGGCCAGGGGGATTGTTCCTAACCACCAGGAGAAAGTTAGTTTCTGGTTAACTATGGAAAACAAGAGGACAATATGGGGAAGCCTAGCTATCCATTGGGTTACCTATTACTAATTCCTTGCTTAGTAATCCTGGCTAATGGAAAACTGAGACACACTCAAAAAGAAAATAACACCAAGAAATGAAGGTTGGCCGGGAGCAGTGGCTCAACCCTGTAATCCCAGCACTTTGGGAGGCCAAGGTGAGAGTATTGTCTGAGTCCAGGGGTTTGAGACCAGACTGGACAACTTGGCAAGGCCTTGTCTCTATAATAAATCAAAAAATTAGCCGGGAGTGGTAGCACATGCCTATAGTTACAGCTACTTGGAAAGCAGAGGCGGAAGGAGTGCCTGAGCCCAGAAGGTTGATGCTGGGGTGGCTGTGAGTGTGCCACTGCACTCCAGCCTGGGTGACACAGTGAGATTCCAACTCAAAAAAAAAAAAAAAAGAAATGAAGTTTAAGTTAACTCCATTGGTTAAAAAATCATTCAGCTGATTGGCTAGTTGAGGGAAAGAGAAAAAGTAGAAAGAGAATGTATAAAATAGACACAATCACAGATGTATTTCTTCTGATCAGTTAAAGAAGTGAAGACTGTTGAATGCTGACTGATAAATTTCTCTACAACGTGCCAGGTACCATACATATATTAATAGTAATTGGCTCTTCCTCCCACCTTAACCCTACTATGTTAAATGGAGAACACTAGCAATGCCTAGTACATTTAGCTTCAAGTGAAAGTTGAACAGAGTTGATGTCAGTCAATAGTGATATGGTAGCTGCTGGGACTTCATGTTATCCTGTGTTACAAAAATTGTTTTCACCAGTGTAAATGTAAGAGTGAATCCTGAAGGGTAGTGGAGAAGCCTGTTTTGGTGATCTTTCATTATGTCTCTCAATTTATTGTCCACTTTCTTTATCTGTTCTATGTTTTGGAAGGATGACCTATATAGACTTCATGGGATTCCTTGCTTCTGGTTTCTGGTGGATTAGAACTGCAAACACCAGGAGATTTCAGAGAGAATGAAGAATGAAGTTGCGGTATTCATTCTCTAGGCTCACTCTTTTGGTGGCTGTTACAGACCTCCAGTAACACTGCAAAAAAAAAAAAAAATCAGTTCTAGCCTACAGGTACATACCCTGGTTTCCTGTGACCTTGCTTTCTTATTACTCTTTGGGGGCCATGGGTTTCTATAGCACCCCAGGGTCCTACATTTTCCCTTTTGGGATCCCTATATTTTTTGTCAGACCAGAGTATTTTTATTAAATTCTTTCCAGAGTTTGCTAGTTTGAGTTAGTGCTCTTTTTTTGTTGAATGCTGACTGATACATTTCTCTACAACATGCCAGGTACCATACATATATTAATGTATCGAGATGTCAAAAGGGGATAACTTTAAAATTATACTCCATTTTTCACTTGATGAGATGTCAGCATTTCAAAGGTGCAAGCATTTTCTCTCTGCAAGGTAGAAAGGCACACAGGAGCATGGATGAAGGTGAATCAAGTGATTATCTTGTTTCTCATGAAAACAGGGTACATCAACTTGTTATTAGAAAAGTCTATATGTTTTGCAGAAAGTAAAATGCAAAAACTTTGAAAATAAATGTTTAGTATCCTTTTAATAGACAAAAATAGTTCATGATGTGCTTTATAATTCAATAAATATTTATTTTTTAAAATGTCATGGTAGCTTTCAGATATGAGAAGGAAGAAGAAATTTACTCATAGTGTAAGTCCAACCTTGGTGCCCTGGAAACTTGCTATAAATCAGGAGGTAGCCAGATATGGATTAACTAAAAGTTTATGTTTCATGAAATTATTTAGCATTATTTACTATGTATTTGCTTGTCGTAAATTTGAACTGAGAGAACAAATAACTTGTGTTAGTAGAAAATAATCTGGTTAGAGGTAGATTTAATTGCAAATCTTGAGAATATCTTAACATGATTCTCAAAAAGTTACTTAGGGAAACTTGGGTTTCAGAAGATTGAGGAGAGTCAGCAGTTTCTACCTGTATATGAAAGAGAGTTTAAACGAGTATTTATAAACACACTATTATTAAGGATGAAAGTTAGAGCAAGAGGCAGAAATATAAGCTATTTTAACAATTTTTAAATGAGCTTAAGATGTGTTCAGGCATTGAAAAGTTTTATTTGGAGGCTCAAATTTCACCCTCATGTAGACTACTTATGTACCTAATCCTGACTTGTACCACACATTTTATAATAAAATAAAGTAAAAAAAACAGAATTACAAAAAAAGTTTCTAGAAAATCTAGCAGAAATTCACATAAATGCTTAGTTTTAGAGAAAGATTGAGTTAGTTAAGTAAAGCTAAATATGTAGATAAAAATAAAAGAATACAAGCAGAGGTAGGTTATCTTTGAAACAATATTATATATTTAGTGGCAGAGATGTCAGATAGTTTCACATTCGAAGAAGACTATTCTGTTGACTGAATATGGGTCAGAATGTGAAGACAAAGGTGAGGTAAAAAGGTAAGATTAAACAGAAATAACACTGTGGATGAATTGAGGGCATCATAGAGGATTATATGATAATTTTAATAATAGGGCCAGTATAGTTAATGTAGAATTCTATCAAGTTTGCATATAGCATTATCAGATGGATATGAAGTGGCCAAGCTGGAAAATAGAAGACATATTAGAAAAGTGTTACATTATGGAAGGGCAGAATGCAGAGGAAAGCATAGATGCAAGAGAAAAATATTAGAATTAACCAATAAGTAGCAAATTGGTATGGGAGATATGTGACAGTAGGTAAGCAAGAACGATGTTTTGGTTTCCAGCTTGTGGTTTGAGTCAATGTCGGTACCATTTAGTAAGACAGGAAACTTTGTGAAGAAAGGGATTTAAGGGGAAATTTTAATCAAAGTTGTCATATGCTTACATATGTCAAGTCCCAGTGGGAAAGTTTAATTTTATGTATGGATAGTGTAGAGCCATCAAAATAAAATGTTAAAAGTCACAGAAATGCAGCAGTTTGGGAGAATGATGTTGCTGCCAAGGGTTAGGCTGTTCAATGAGTACATCAAGAACAAGGGCCTTTTATTTTTTTCCTCAGTGTCCCTCACATATGGTTGTATATCACGACATGGGCTTCATGTCTATGTGGGGGTGATGTCGCTTCAGGCTCTTGGCTCTTAAGATTAGGAGCAAAGGAGCAGGGTGACATTTGTCACATTTTTTTCTCTATTGAGATAAATCAGAATAAAAATGATGCTTCAGAAATAATTTCATGCATTTAGAGAAATTGGATATATGACATTAAAAAATCAAGTAGTAAAAAGAAAATTATTTTTTTTTTAGAAAAAGAGAAACGAAATTATAGTCCTCCCTCAAAATGAACAACAACAACAAAAAAAACCATGCCATTTGGATTATGGATCTAAATATGAAGTGCAATTTCTAAAACCATAGAATAAAATATATAACTATCATAATGAATTTTTTGTATGATAAAACACACAAAAACGCATAGTCCAAGGTAGAAAAGGAAGAAATATTTTATTATAAAAATAATTGATAAACACATATTGAAACAAATAACAAAATCAAAGACATAAAATAGAAGATATTTTTAGTTCACATACATGAGAAGAAAATTATTATTTATGAAGCAAAAAGAAAATTGCAAGTCAAAGACAAACTGAAAAATCAAGATAATTATATTCAAGTGTGAAAAATAAAAAATACAGTGACAAAATTCTAAATTTTAGACAATCAATTTGAAACAAATGTTTAACACATTAATAATCCAGAAAATGCAAATTAACAAAAGTGATAATATTTCACATTAATCAGAGGAATAAATTGTAAGTTTGGCAAGACCAAGTGTTCAAAAGATGTTTTGAAATAGAAACTCTTAAAATTCCTGATGGAGGTGTAAATAGGTTAAAGAATTTTGAATATAGATTTGACAATTTGTAGTTAATATAAAGATGTGTATACTAAAAATGTAGCACTTTCACTTCTGGTCACATACTCCAGAATAACTCTACCTTATATTCAAAAGGAAGACTATATTAAAATGTAAATTGAAGCATTTTTTTTGCTAAACATGAAATTATGGATGAAGTCTAAAATCTCAACAGTAAAATAAGAAACAATGGCTGTGGTATTTTAATACAGTCATGGTTGCATAATGACAAGGATGCATTTTGAGAAATGCATTGTTAGTTGGTTTTGTCATTGTGCAAACATCATAGAGTGCACTTAGACACCTTGGTGGTGTGTAAAAACCTACACATCTAAGTTTTATGCTATGACTTATTACTCCTAGGTTACAAACCTATGCAGCATGCTGCTGTACTGAATACGGAGACACTTGTAACACACTGGTAATTATTTGTGGATCTAAATATAGAAAAGTAAAATAAAAATATGGTCTAAAAGATTAAAAATGACACACCTGTATAGGGTATTCACCAAGAATGGAGCTTACAAGACTGAAAGTTGTGTTGGGTGAATTAGTGAGTGACTGATAAGTGAATGTGAAGGCCTAGGGCATTTCTGTAAACTACTGTAGACTTTATAGACACTGTATGCTTAAGCTACACTACATTTATTTTAAAGTTATTTTTCTTTACTTGGTGATAAATTAACCTTAGCTTGCTGTAACTTTTTTACTTTATAAACTTTTGATTTAAAAACATTTTTTTTTTGTAATGACAGCTTAAAACACAAGCACATTGTACAGCTGTTTCTTTTCTTTGTTCATATTCTTATTCTATAAGCTTTTTTATATTTTTAATTTTGTTTTTACTTCTTAAACATTTTTGTTAAATACTAAGACATCTATTAGCTCAGGGTCAGAATCAATATCTGTCCTTCACCTCCATATCTTGTCCACTGGAAAGTCTCCAGTGGCAATCACACACATGGGTTTATTATCTCTTAGTATATCAATGCCTTTTTGTGGAATACCTTCTGAAGGATAGGCCTATGTACTTATAATTTTTATTTCTTATAAGTACACTATAAAATAACAAAAAAAGTACAGAGTAGTAAATATATAAACTAGTAACCTAGCCATTTTTGATTATCAAGTATTATATATTGTTCATAATTGTATGTGCTAGTCTTTTATACAACTGACAGCATAGTAAGTTTGTTTACACAAGCGTCATCAGAAACATGTGAGTAATGTGTTGTACATTATGACAGCTATGATGTCACTAGGCAAAAGAAAATTTTCAGCTTTACTAAATTTTATGGGACCAGTATTTTATGTGATCCATGATTGACCAATATATGCCATTATGTGGCACATGACTGTATAATGTATATTTTATAATAGTTTAAAATGAATAAATAAGTTCTCAATGAAGCATAATGGATTAGAACATGGAAATAGGTTTGAAATATATTCATGAAATAAAATAAGTTTTCTTTAAAGTCAGCCTAAAACACTTTTTTCTGCATATAGGAAGGTGTCAAATATCACCTACTAAGCTAAAAAAGCAGAAAAATAGGAATGAGAAAATATAATCAAAAGAAGGAAGATTAAAAAAAGGGGCAAGAATGTATGAGATAATCAGTAAATAATTATCAAGACTGGATATTTCAAACCAATTATATCAATAATCTTATTAAATGTACTATTTAACACAATTAAAGGCAGAGATGGCTGATATATTAAAAACAGGAACACACTCTATGCTGCCTAAAGGCATCAATTTCAAATAGTTTAAAAGGATGGAAAACTATAACCAAACTAATACTAACCAAAACAAAGGAACAATAGCTATATTAAAGCATAAGAACTATATTTCAGTTAAACAAATGTTAACAGCAATAAGTCATTTCATAATGACAAAGTAGTCAACTTTTCAAGAACTGACCATTCTAGACATTTATGAGCCTAAATATAGAATTTCAAATTATATAAAGTAAATATATATACATATCACAAAAATAAATAAACATATCTTAAATTATAGTTGGTGAATTCAATGCCCCCTTGTAATAGTTGATAGGACAAGTAGACAGAAGATTAATAAAGATACGGACAATTTAACAACTCTATCAACCAACTTGATCTGATTAAGTTATTGATAACATTTCATCTGAAACACACAGAATTCAGAATGTTTTCAAATTCACTGAGAAAAATTTCCGAGATAGATCATATTTGGGATCTTATATAGAAAATAATGCAATTATTGCAATGTGTGTTCTCTGACCACTGCTCAATCAAATTAACAATAACAATAACAGAAAGTGACATAAAATTGCCAAATATTAGGAAGTCAAATAACACAGTTCTCATTAATAAAAGAAGATATTAGAAAGGGAATTAGAATATATTTTTAACTTAATTAGAATGAAAATATATTAAAATTTGTGGAAAGTCATTAAAGCAGTATAAAGAGGGAAATTTATAGAAATAAACCCCTATACTAGGACAGAAAAATGTTTTTAAATCAATAATCTTTGTAACGAATTTAAGTAAGCAGAAAGTGGAGAAAATTTAACACAAAGTAGAAGGAAATAGGAAATAAATATCAAAGCACAAATCCATAAAATTAAAATAATGATAATTTGAATTTATTCAATATTAGCAATATCAGCTTATTGAAATATAATAGCAAGAGGATGAAATTACAAGAAACATACTTGGAGAAAATGTTTGGAAATCAGATATCTAATAAAGTATCCAGAATGTAAAATAAGACTAAAACCTTAATTAGAAGAAAATGAAATAAAACATGAGAAAAATATTTGAACTGACAGTTCAGCAAACATGATAATGAAATGGCAAATAAGTACAAGCAAATATGTTTAAGAATGTTAGTCTTTGGGGAAATGCAATTAAATATGCAATGTAATATCACCACATAACATTGTAAAGTGTAAAATTAAAAAGGTTAATTATACCAGTGTTGATAAGTATGAAGAACAATTGGAAGTCTCATATCCTGCTTCTGGGATGCAAATGGGTGAAACAGTTTGGCAGTTTCTTGTAACACTAAACATACACCTACTATATTACCTACATATTTCATTCCTAGGAATTCACTCCAAGTAATAAAAGTGTATATCCACACAAAGACTTTTGCATGAATGTTTATGCCAATCAAATTGGAGATACAAATCAAAAATTAGAAGACAACAGCAAATGTCCATAAATAAGGATATTGTTATGTATCCTTGCAATGGACTACTACTGTGCAATAAGCTATGCAATATCATCGATTTTCAACATACATATGACTGACAAAAAGTGCATAAATCAATTTTTATCAATTTGAGAAGATGTAATCTCATCTATAGTGAGAGAAAGCACATCAGTTGTAGAAAGTAGTTTGCGGGCAAGAGGAAGGGGAAAGGGATTATCACAAAGTGGCATAAAGAAACTTGTGGTGGTAATGAACATATTGTTTTTATTGTTGTGGCAGTTGTAATATTTCAACCACCTAATTTCTCATAATCTAATAAAAGTTAATACATATACTAGCATATTTACAATTTGGGCCATTTCAATGGACTGTATATCAAACAGCAGTCATGCTGAAGAAAGCATATAGACAAAGCACCTGTTTGAACTCTGGGTCTTTGATGAAATGATAATCATTCACGTTATCATTGCAGGCAGAGACATGGAAACCAACTAATCCTACTGAAAATAAGTAGATGATGATACAGAGATTTTTATATACAATATTCTCAAAAGTCTCCCTCTCTCAACTCTGGAAGTGGACAATAGGATAGTAGGATTGGTCTTACATAACAATTTGTAACTAGACATCCATTAATCACTACAATTCCTCCCACTTCTGCATTTGCAAATTAGTTATGCAACTTCTGTATACCAAAACACAATATTCCATTTGGGAAAACCAAAAGAGCAAGGAGACTGTTGGCATGTTTTATATTCATTCAAATTTAACTGAATTAAAAGGATAGAGTGAAATAGTCTGAGAAAAATACTTCTTTGTCTTGCCAGGAAGAAGAGAGTTTCTAAATATTAACTTTTTAAAAATTGCTTTTTAAATAAAGAAGGTATCCATCTAAATCAGCATTACAACTTTACCCATGCTTCAATTTACATCAGATAATTTTAAAAAGGAAAGCAATCAAAATGTCTACTAATATACCAATTGATAAATAAATTTTGATAAACAATACAAATAAATTATAACCAAGAATATTAAATAAGAATATATTATACATATTGCATATTATAAGTGTTCACATAGCACCATGAATAAACTTCAAAAATGTTATGTGGAGTAAAGGAAGTGGCATATAAAATTGTACATGTTTTCTGATTCCATTTAATTATTTTCACAAAGTGGCATAACACATTGATATTTATGAAAGTCATTGAATGGTTATACTGGGACAGGAGTTAAACACTGATAAGGTGCACGAAGGAACTTAAAGGGATGCTAGAACTACTTTATACCTTTGTCTTGGTGAAGGTTACTAGGTACAATATTATTGAGATATACATATAAGATTACTTCATTTCTGCACATTGCTAACATAGGCTATCCCTCCAAAAAGAAAAGATATAATAAACTAGTTAAAGATGTTGGAATATAAATGATCATGGGTTGGAATCTTCAATATTGTAAAAATATTAGTGCTTCATAAACATGATTTTGAATAACTGAGAACACTTTACATAGTGTAATTTTTCATTAATGTAGAATGTATTTTCCTTTTTTCTAATTTTTGGCATAACCTCAAAAAAGGCAACCTATCACATATGCCAGCACTTAGTGACTTCTCTTGAATACAATACTAGAGAAAACTAGGCTTAGATATGAAGAGATGGTTTCTACTTAGAAGTGAGCTGGAAGCACATTTCATGCCCATGAAATGCCCTATAGCTTCAGTTATAGCCACAAAAATATTACAACAGGATTTAATATGCCGATTTTAAAGATGGATGGTATAATATATTGACCTAAAATAAATGTAAAACTATAGTCAAATCACTCTGAGGTGATGAAAAATAGAGTTCAATGCTGTATGTAGTCATATAATGATAATTATCATTAGGGAACAGTACTTTTTAAAAGGTGATAAAGATGTAAGTATAGACAAAATCAGCTAATGTGTCTAAAAAGATAGTCAACATATAGAACAATACATGTATTACTGGTTATCAGTTAGGATAAAGATCTTCTAAAAAACAATAGAGAAAATGTTTTGTTAAAAATCCATGGTGGTTGGTGAATTAAAGAACTTTATTATTCAATAAATAATGACTTTTACATTGATATATTTAAAAAATAATAATCATCAATCCAAGATGGATCATATACCTAGACTGTTTCCATGAATTTGGGATAGTTAAAATTACACACACACACACAAAATAATAAATTCAAAGGAATTTAACCCCTCCAACAAAAAATAAGCAACAAAATACACCATTAGGAGAATAAAAAGGCAAGTCACAAAGATGGAAAAGATATGCAATACTTATACTTAAAAGAAGATATTTTATCATAGCATTAAACGAAATCCCACACATAATTGAGAAACAAACAAACCAATTAAAAATTGCAAAAGAACTTGAACATATGCTTTATAAAAATAAATTCATAAGTCATGTGGTTTAATTTTTAAGAAACAGCTTTCTTTGACAAATATGTTTAGGTTTGAATGTTTTTGTCACCAGTACCCTGGAGAGCAACTTCCGGGTGTAATCATTTTTGGTATGGACTATTTCCTTTCTCACACTCAACTAGTATTATTTAACTTTAAATCAGTAGGAGATCAAGAAGTATTCACTGAACTGAGGTGAACTATTATGTCTGCTGTGCACACTAAACTGATTCAACCACACCCATATATATTTTATTTTCTTTATTTCACTTATTATCAGTATTTAAATAAACAAAGGCTTATAATATCAGAAGCTGAAAAATTCAGTGCAACGGTTGGTCTTCATTTTACAAAAAAAATTCCCTGGTACATTTCAGAATTCCTTAACTTAGAAAAAAATAGTTAATAGCCGATATATTTAACTCAGACACAGATGGAGAACAAAAGCTTTACTCTAAAGATGAATTTTCCCTGTGAAAAAGAAAATTAAATTAGCCAGGCGTGGTAGCGCACGCCTGTAGTTCCAGCTACTTGGAAGGCTGAGGCAGAAGGATCGCCGGAGCCCAGCAGGTCGAGGCTGCGGTGGCCGGGAGCGGCCACTACACTCCAGTCTGGGCGATGGAGTGAGACTCCAACTCAAAAAAAAAAAAAAAAAGAAAAAAAGAAAATTAATCCAAGAAAGTACACCTCACTGAAAAAAATAATGAAATAAGTTTAAAATTAAATAGCTGGCAAGTAGAGAAGTAATTATAATAATACCATGCAAGTTACTATGTATAGTCTAGAAATTAATGATGCATCATGCCAAATACATTCAACAAGTAAGGAACATATTTTTCCAAGCAAATATCACTGGACAACAGAATAGTAAGGTTTTCTTTGTTGTGTGTTTGCTTATTTGTTTATAATGCTAGTTTTCTTTTTCTGTCATTTACTTTGCATTATTAATAGTTTTCTAAAGAAAGCACTTTGTCAAATTAACCTATAGGCACAGTCTGAAGAGAGAGATAAAATGTTTGACAGTCCATTAGTTTATATATGTATATATAATTTTTCGATTATGACATCATCAAACAGGAGATCACTGAAGTAATTTTCAAATCTGAAGATGACAGGAAGCTCTTACAAAAGGTAAATTGCCTTCTATAGCCTATGAAATATGTATTAGGAGAGGACTTTCCTACTGAAGATAAAATTTATAAACAGTCTTTTCATTCTCTGCCATAAGAAAACCTCATATATCACTCATGGAAAAGAAGAAAGAAGAGTTCACTGAAATCTCATAATAAAATGTCAGTCCTGGATGGTGATTAAAAACACCATCTAAATTCTATTTGGGCAGAGTACTTGAAAATCCAGATCAAATAGGCCATGCATCAAGAGAGTAGACTAAATGTCAAAATGTTCCATAGTGACAGATTAGATAAGTGCCAGAAAAATATATGGGCCGTATACGAGAATTACTAAGCAGACATCTTAAAACATGCTTCGTAAGCTTTATTCCAAATAAATCATAATATTTTAAATGCTGTTATTTATCATTAATGTGCTTGTAGGAGCTGTTTATTTAATTTTTGGCACAGCCTTAGAGAAAGCAACTCATCAGATATGTCAGCACTCAGTGACTTATCTTGAATATGATGCTATGTAAAGAGATGTGGTTTGCGTTTAATTTTGCTGGAAGACAAAGTCCATCCTGAGATTTTTTTTTCATCATCTTTTTATGTTTTGTTTTGTTGCTTTTAGTGCTACTTTCTACGAGAAAATTTTATGATAAAATTTTATTACTAAACTATTAGCATACATTAAGATATAAGAACTTAGAATTCTTTTAAAAATTTTTGGTTATTTTAGAGTTGTGGTGTACAAGTGACAGTTTGTTACATAAGTAGGCTGCAAGTAAGTGAAATTTCGGCTTCTAGTGGGCCCTTTCTCCCCTTGATAGTGAACCAGGTACTTTTTGGGTTGCCACGTACTCCCCTCTCTCCTCATCCCCACACTCCAACCCCTAGCAGAGCCCAGCATCAACCCCTTGTGCTAGTGTGGCTAGTATTCAAGGCCCACTTATGAGTAAGAACATGCAGTATTCAGTTTTCTGTTTCTGTGACAGTTCACTAAAAATGAAAATGATGAGCTTTAATTGCATCCGAGTTACTTCAGAGGTCATGATTTTGTTCTTTTTTATGGCTGCATAGTATTCCATCATGTATATATATAACACATTTTCTTTATCCTGTCCACTTTTGATGGGTATTTGTCTTGGTTTCATGCTTTTGTTATTGTAAATAGTGTGGTAATAAACATGCATGCACAGGAGTCTTTCTGGAAGAGAGTTTTATGTTTCTCTGGGTATATTCTTTTGTGTGTATGTGTGTTGGAGTCTCACTCTGCCTCCCAGGGTGGAGTGTAGGGGCGTGCTCACAGTCACCTCAGCCTTGACCTGCTGTATTTGGGTGATCATTCAGTCTCAGGCTTCCAAGTAGCTGAAACTACAGACATGCACCACCATGCCCTGCTGATTTTTTTATTTATTGTAGATATGAAGAAGTCTCGCCATGCTACCCAGCTGAACCTCTCACCTCTGCCTCCCAAAGTGCTAGGATTACAGACATAAGCCACTGTGCCCGATGGGGTATATTCTTATGAGAGGGATTTCTGGATTGTATGGTAGCTCAATTTTTAGTTCTTTTAGAAATCTCCATCCTGCTTTCCATAGAGGTTAAATAGCTTACATTCCTATCAACACAGTATAATAGAAGCATTTCCTTTTCTCTGCAGCTGCCCCAGTACCTGTTAGACACAGAAAAAGCATCCCTTCTTGATAAAAACCCTCAAACACCTAGACAATGAAGAAACATTTTTCAAAACATTCAGAGCCATCTATGACAAAACTGCAGCCAGCATTTGCTTAATGGGCAGAAGCTGGAACATTCTCCCCAAGAATGGTTACAAGACATGGATGTCCGCTTTCACCCTCCTATTCAACATAGTACTGGAAGTTCTAGCCAGAACAATTAGGCAGAGAAGGAAATCAGGGTATCTATATTGGGAAAAAGAAATTTGTGTTATTCCTTTTTGCAAACAATGTGATTCGATACCTGGAAAACCCTAAAAAGTTGACCAAAACTTTCCCCACACTGATAAACTACTTTGGTAAAGTCTCAGGTACAAAATCAACAGAAAAAAACATGCATTTCTATACATCAACAACAAGTAGGCTGAGAACCACATAAGAAACATAATTCTGTTCACAATGGCAAAAAAAAAAAAAAAGGAGAAATACCTTTGCATCCAACTAACCAGAGAAGTGAAAGAACTTTACAATGAAAGCTACAAAATGCTGCTCAAAGAAATCAGGGATGATACAAACAAATTGAGAAACGTTTCATGCTCATAGATTGGAAGAATCAATATTGTTAAAATGTCCATCCTACCTGAGGCAAGCTACAGATTCAATGCAATACCTGTCTGTGGGTGACCAGCCCCCACGGAGAGATTTAGAGTGTCCCTGGAAGGTGTGATGGCGTTGGCGATTATTCCTGGGGAACAAAGAGATTAGACTCCTGTCTAGTGCAGGAGCCGATACACTGGACTCCTGTCTAGTGCAGGAGCCGATTCTGCAGAAGAAATAGATATAGAGAAAGAAA
>CAUYQG010097238.1:0-33413 GCA_963574415.1 Tarsius wallacei
ATCCCGCGCCTTGGGAGGCTGAGGTGAGTGAATTGCCTGAGCCCGCGGGTTCGAGACCCGCCTGGGCAACTTGGTGAGACCTCATCTCTACAATAAATAAAAAAACTAGCCGGGTGTGATAGTGCCGGCCTGTAGTTCCAGCTACTTGGAAGGCTGAGGCGGAAGGATCGCCAGAGTCCAGCAGGTCGAGGCTGCAGTGGCCAGAAGCGGCCACTGCACTCCAACTCAAAAAAAAAAAAAAAAAAAAGTAAAAGAAACGATAAGGGTCTCAAGTTTGGACCTCATGTTTTTCTATCATTCTTGTTTCTTAACACACACGTTGCAATCCTGAATCCATTAGTATTTATGACTAAAGTTCATTTAAAATTTTCCTTTTGCTTTGAACTCTTTGGAAACAGGGGATTTTTATAAATCCAGTGGTAATAGCATTTTAAATCTTCTTTTTAGGGATATAAAGGAATTACCTGCTTCTTGGTAGATCGTGATGTGGCGGGCCTTCACATAGGGAAGGCAGAAAACAAAATGGGGATCAGAGCATCTTCCACCTGCCCGTTAACACTTGAAGATGTCAAGGTGAGTCTCTTAAAATAATCAGTAAAAGACGGATATGAAATGAGCTTTGCATAGGCGGTATGCAAAAGAGGTGTCAAAATATTAAGTGACTGTAAAGCATGCCCAGGAGAGTATTTTATGGCAGCTCTTGAACAGTGCTCTTAAATCATGACTCAATGTACTTTTCACAGGCGCTTAAGCCAAGAGTAGAAACTTTTCTGCCAGCAGCTGGACTTGGGAGCAAATGTCAAGAATTAATCCCATTTACACGTATAACTTGCATGCGTCTGAACCATTTATGCTTTATAAACTTGATACTTGTGAACCAAACGGGGCTTCAGAGAAGAAAGTCTGGTGTCAGTGCACCAAAGGCCACAAGATGGGGGTGTTGCTCAGAGAGAGCAGAAAACAACCAATTTAAAGTTGAGTCTATTAAAGAGCAAGGAACAGGAAGGAGATTGCTGGAATGCTTCTCCTGTGCTTTAGAACTTGCCGTAGGTAAGACAGCTGTGATGGGTTTTCCTCCGCACATAGCAGAGCTTGACCTTTTTTGCTCAGGGGTGTGGGGGGCGAGTGGGAGGGTGTCTTTAGAGACTTCATTTGGGCCTCACGACTTTGCCCCAGCTGTTTTCCTTCCTCCTACTTTCCCTGTCTCTCTTCTCCTCTACTCTCTTTATAATCAGCTGCCCAGATTATAAAGCTAAGTCTATGTTTTTGTTCTCGTCTTAATTTTTTAAAATTATATGTAAACATTTTAGTCTGTTTCTTTTCTCCTCCTTCCTCCTCTCTCGGGTGAACACACAGGTGTGTACACACACACACACACACACACACACACACACACACACACCCCCAGTTGGTTTTTATGAGAATGAATAGTCTCAACAGAAGAAAGGCCTACGTCTTTGATTTTTGCAAGTACTTGCATATTTTTGTAGTTTCTAATATGTTATCTCACACTATAGCATACAGGTAAGAATTAGGGGGGATATTATTTATTTGTGTTAGTGATGAATTATATGAGATTTTCTTTTTCTAGGTTCATTCATTCATTCAGTAAATTGCATGAGGATGAAGAATGCAGTAACAAACAACATGGATTTCAGTCCTTTCCCTCAGAGAGCTCTGGGGAAACAGTGTAGAGGGAGACAGAAAAGTCAGCAAGTACTGTGAGAGGAATATCACACAAATTGAATGTCTAAATGCATTTTAAAATACACAAAGTGTATTATGTCAAATTAAATTTTAAAATAAGCCAGGCATGGTAGCTCACGCCTGTAATCCCAGCACTCTGGGAGGCTGCAGGGGGATTACTTGAGCCCAGGAGTTTGAGATTAGCCTAGGCAACATAGTGAGACCTCATCTCTACAAAAAGAAAAATTAGCTGGGCATGGTGGCACATGCCTATAGTTCCAGCTTACTCGGAAGACTGAGGTGGGAGGATCACCTGAGCCCAGGAGGTTAAGACTGCAGTAAGCACTCCAGCCTGGGCAACAGAGCAAGACTCTGTTTCAGAAAAAATTGAAAAATAAGTGCACATTTGTATTTTTAGGTTCCAGAAGCCAATATCTTGGGACAAATTGGACATGGCTATAAGTACGCCATAGGGAGTCTTAATGAAGGTAGAATAGGAATTGCTGCACAGGTAAGTAAAATTTTAGTTCTTCCAAAATGTGAGTCAATTACAATGTAAAAAGAAAGAATACTGTGAGTCCAATGAATTTTTGGAAGCTTATGAACACAAGATGGCACCCTTCCCTTTCATGAGGTAAAAGAATGGCTTCTGATTATTTCTTTCAAATTCCATTGTGATCAATTATATAAGTGTCCAGAGAACCAAACAATGGCTTAGTGGTAACAGTTTTTCTGCTTTGAGAGCATTAAAGTATTATCTAATACCTGGACTATTAACTTCTAAAATGTATTTTAAATTAATTATGGCATTTTTTAAAACATCAACTTTTCTCAAAGCATGAAATTCATTCTGGAAGGAATTTCAAAAATTAAGAATAAATAATACTCATTCTACTGCGTAGTAGGGATCTCTTATCTAAAGAAAATGAAAGATTTGTTGCTTAGCGTTTTGCGTGTGAAGATTAGGTAATTTTTTTGAGTAGCAAATGAAATAAAATAGCCACAATTAAAAATATAAGTAACTACTATTTGATTCCTTTAATCAAATCTGCCCTTTATAATGCATATTACATTTTCTATTAAGTGATGTCAGCTATTTTTTAGATTAACAAAATGAATGGTCTTTGATTTATTATAAATCACATCATTTTTGTAGAGTATGTTTGTTTATTTTTAATCAGTGAGTATCCAAAATTCAAGAACTTACAGCTTTTCGATTCCAAAATGTTACATATATATTATCTATTGCAATAAATATTGCATTATTGCTCTAGATTTTTTTCTGCTCCTGTGACTTTGCTAACTATTCTTACATCAAACCCTAACTCAGGTTTCCCACATAGTAGGCATTATGTTACTAAAGAGCATCAGCTGATCAGTTCTTTTTAAAGTTTTTCTGTGATTTAACTTTAGTCAGATATGGCATTAAAAACTATACTACTACATCTCATTGTTCCCAGACATATAAATAATATAGATGTTCTGGCAGTAAAATGCACGGCCTGGGCTTTAGTTTAATTACTCCAAGTTATCTTATAACCTAATTAAAAGTTAAGGTCAGATAGTTACTGTGTCTTAGTGAATGCCTTTGAGAGGAGGAGGCATAGAGTGTAACAGTGAACTCAAGGCCTCTATCCTCAAAACACTGCAGCTGAAGAGAATTTAGTTTTTTAGTGTTTGTAATGGAAACATTTTACTGTGATGGAAAATTCTATTTTTTATTGACAACTGAGAACTTCAATCTTCATGTCAATATAGAGGTATTTCTTACACACTTTAAACTTTAACTATATGGGTACAATGATATCTCATAGTCAAAAGTACAGTGAGTCTGCTGCCTCATTTTAATCTGGGGTTTGTGGTTTTCTTATTCCTTTCTTTTTTTTCTTTTTGGTCCTTGCGTAGAGTCTCACTCTGTCGCCCAGGCTGGAGTGCAGTGGCACGCTCACGGCCACCACAGCCTCCACCTGCTGGGCTCAGATGGTCCTTCCGCCTCAGCCTTCCACATAGCTGGAACTACAAGCCCGCACCACCAAGCCCAACTAATTTTTTTTTTTTAATTGTAGAGACAAGGTCTCACCAAGTTGCCAGGGCTGGTCTCGAGCCTTTGAACTCAGGGAATCCTCTCATCTCTGCCTCCCAAAGTGCTGGGATTACAGGCATGAGTCATCGTACCCAGCTCTTATCCCTTTAATTTTTAACAATTTTTACTCCCCAAAAAGTTTGAAATAAAATGCTAAAAGAAAATGTGAATGACCACTAATGGAATATAGATAAGTTTGTGGGCATTTACCCCCAAAGCTTTAACTGTTGATTTTTTATTTCTTTTTCTAAAACTTACACAGTTTGAAATAATTAGTGAGTTAATGACTAACACTGAAATTTAGAAATGATTTCCAAATATGGTTTAGATATGAAAGTTGGTTAGCAATGAGACAGTTCTCCTAAAATTGTCACTATGTCCTGATTTGTTCTTCAGGCGTGTAAATTAATATTCTTGCCAGTTGTTCTCTATCAGTTCTCAACTCTAACTATACAGTAAGTCACCTAAGGAATCTTTATTTTTATTTATTTTTTTAAACATATTTTTAATTTTAAAATTGTGGGGTACAGTTAAGGGTTAGGTATACAAATATGCATTGTGCAGGCACCCTTGTTGATGAGGTATGCCCACCCCCGTCCCCAGACAGCTATTGACTACTGCTAATCCCACCTCCCTTCCCCTCCCTGCCCCCCCCATAGTTTCCTGCCACTGTCAATCCTTTTACCTAAGGAATCTTTAAAATGCTGAGGTCTAGGCCACACTCAGCTACCCTTCTATTCCCAAGATTTAGGTTCAGTTGTTAGGCCAGGTATATCTATACTTTTTTAAAATCAAGTTCCCCAAATGAGTCTGTGGTAGAGCCAGAATTGAGAAATGTTGCTCTCTTATGTTCAAATGTTCTTTCCATCCAAGCTCTTATTAATCCTAATCATGTACAAAATGGACAGGAAGATAAAAAGTTAAGAGGTGACCTCACATATTTTACTTCTAGAAGAATTGGAAGGAGTTACCGTATAGTCTTTGAGGCCAGTCCTGAGCAAAATTTCTGTGACTCACTTTATGCCTGAGAATCAGAGCTTAAAGAAGATTCCTGAAAAGTAGTCTGGTTGTGTGAACACAGCTGTGCCAGGAGATCACCTCTATACTAGAATTAAAGGTATTGATATTCATATAAGATCACGCAAAATTTTCTCCTAATTATTGGAAATTCAATTCTACAAATGCAGTGGGTGAAGATGTGTTGTTAACATATATCTTACCACCTCAGCATCTCCAGTTCTTTCCCTACCCTAACTATTCAATTTACATGTAAAGGAATTTACAGCTTAGATAATTAAAGGCATCAGTGTGTAACAAAATAAGAAATTCTGGTCGTCTTCTCTCTCGCTCTCTTTTTTTTTTTTTTTTTTTTGACAGATGCTGGGACTAGCCCAAGGATGTTTTGACTACACAATTCCGTATATTAAAGAAAGAATACAATTTGGCCGAAGAATATTTGATTTTCAGGTATACAATTATTAGTCTCTTTCTACGGGACTTCTCCTGCCTTCCTGTTAACAAAGAGCTATACTGAAAAGCCATGGAGGGAATCCCCTCGAAGGGATTTCAATGGTAAAGGAATAGGCGAGCAAGGAATAGGTCTCGGGGAGTGCCCTGATCTTTTCCAAGGGCAGAACTACTGTTGTAGCCCTTGGGGCCCGGCTGTGGTGTGGTTAGCTCGAGGTAGAACTGTCTCCTCACTGCTTCAGAAGTTCAAGGCATGAGGTCTGGAGTCAGACTTCCTAGGATCAAATCTTGGTTTTTCCACTTACTAGCTTTAGGCCTTGGGCAAGTTAGGCTTATCTGTAAAATAAAGACAGTGCTATTTACTTATCCTATTTAAAATTAGATATGAGTGTTTCACACATTGCATGGGCATAACGAGTGCTCAATAAATGGTAACACTTATTGTATGAGTCCCTTCAGACCAGGATCATGTGGTAATCCTCAGAGGACTACACTTTGACACAGTAAGGAAGATACAGTTTACTGCAGTCAGTGCAGATGAGATGTGCTCAGCCATGCACATTGGGACAAAGTGGCCTGGTCCAGTGCCACGACTTCTCAGAACCCAGGCAATCAGGAGATTCCTTGGTGGCAATGGTATTTTTCCTGTCCTTGTCTTACCAGGCTGGGGGCAGCGAAGTGGCAGCTTACCAAGCATTTTAGGCAATTGGAAGCATGTGAGCCAAGATGCCTCAGGAATTACTTTACGTGTTGCAAAACCTCCCTTTGAAAGGCTCCAGGCTCCAGTTACAATTTCATAATTCACTGCCAGCTCTGTCATGCTGCATTGTCTTCAGTTTTATAATAATGGCTAGGCATCATACGATCAAACTCAAGATGCACGTGTATAAAAATACTAGGCCATGGGCATAAACAGTCAATTCAAGAGCCTGAAGGGCTAAGTGTGACAGGCCTTGCCAGTACCTACCACAGCCCATGATGTTATCCCCACCTTATATATAGGAAGCTGAGGCATGTGGTGATTGAGTTCCCAAGGTCATAAAACTGGTGTGGTGCCAAAATTGTCTTGGATTCTAGTCCAATTTTCATTTCATTATACTATAGTATTTTCTCAGAGCCCGCTACCACAAGGATTGCAATGAAAGGGACAGAATGTAAAGACAGTTTTGAGGGAAGCTGTTGATCTTCCTTGTACACAGGAAACAGTGTTTTTATATGTATGTTTATGTATGTATAGATAAAAGGAGTCGAGAGTACTAATAGTTATAATCATGATGGCATTTTTAGAGATGCCTAGTGTGGGTAATGAAAATAAAACTTAGAAATTTGATCTTAAAAAGCAACATTACTATGTGAAGTTTTGATTAAAGTTAGTAGAGTTTTTTCCTAACTATTCTATCTCATTAGAATGATTTGGTTTTTTATTTGCATGCATTCATTCATTCATACAAGGATTACAAGTCCTTGAGGGTAGACCAGACCTATTCATTCTTATTTCTTTCCATTGTTTATTCAGTACGGACTTGTTGATGTATTCTCCATGTGAGGCCTTGCATTCACAATGTGGTTAGGGAACCCATATTCAGCAATGGTGAGTTATTATAGAACAGGAGGCAGCCCTCAGTCACTTTCTGCCTCTCATGTCACCTAATGTGGTAATTGGAATAGACAGCATGGATGGTGACTGTAAGTTTAATCAAACTGTAAATTTCATATACTTTGCAAAAATAGTCAGAATCTCTGAATTCCATACAAAAAGCCATAAAAACTTCTGAAACAGTGATATTGGCATAGGAATAGATAGATTGACTGATGCAACAAAACAGAGGCCAAAACTAGACCCATGCATGATGCACATTTGATAAATGATAGAGGTGGCTTTACAGATCACTGAGTAGGAGTATTCTTTCCATGTGGAGAAAATGAAACTATCCCTCCCTCACACCATACACAGAAAATAGATTTCATATATAAAGACATAATGTGAAAAGCAAAACTTTTAAAATTTTAGGAGAAAGCATATGAGAATATCTGTATGACTTCATGATAGAAGATTTCATAAACAAGACACAAAAAGGACTAATCATAAAGATTAGATTCGTAAATTTCTTTTCTTCAAAAGATACCATAACATGAAAACACAAGTCATGAGGGAAAAGACATGCTCTGCACATGGGTTTACGGGTATCCAATTGATTATTAAGTTTCATAACCTACATATATGTTACAGTCTTTTTGTACGTATCAAATATTTGTGTATATCAAATATTTCAGAAGGAGAAAAAAAAACTCCAGAGTATTTGCAAGCAGTGCTGTTTTGTTTTTTTTTTTTTTAGGAAAGACCATTCCTGGGACTATTATATAAGTGCCTTAACTCTGTATTCATCACACATTATTATAATTATTTAATTGTCTGCTTTCCCTGCTGAACTATATAAATCATGAGAACAAGGAACTCTGACTGTAAAGTTTAGTGTGCAGCCTCCATTGCTCAGCACAGTGCCTGGCATATTGTAGGTGCTCAGTAAATGCCTGGGTGGATGGATTGGTTAGGCTTCAGAAACATTTCAGTATGTAATAAACATCTGGGCCCATTTCCAGGAAACTGCTTATAAAGATAAATGTTAGTATTTGTGTTTTCACTCACTAAGTCACTGTTTCTTTCACTGACAAAAACATTTAGTGTGTGCCTAATTACTAATTAACATTTCGGGGTGGTAGTCATTTCTCTAGGGTCTTGTTTAAAGTTTTTCTTCTGTTTTCTTTACCCTTTAAAAAAAGGTACAATTAATGGATAGTGCAGTGGAGTCACATTAGTAAAGTTACTAGAAGAAAGAAAATTGGTGCAGCAAATATTCCTTCATTAGTTTGCAGCTAACATCTTTTAATGCTGTACGACCGACCATACTCAAAATCAAAATTTTCCTAATTCAAGCCAATAAAGAATATACTCAAAGTTTTGCTGTGCTAGAGTTTAGTTTGGCAATTCCGATCATAAAGAGAATTGAAATATATAAATATAACAGTCAAGTTTTTAAACCTAACTCTGATAATTTATTATTTAAATCTTGACACTTGTGAAGAATTATGTGAACTTTCAAGTTTTTCTCAAGGAGAATTTAACAATACTTATAGTGTCAGATTTTATTTTAGATTGTAGATTTTAAAATATTTACAAGAAATGAATGTGAACTTCCTTTGGGGTATATTTTGAGCTTGTCATGTTATATATCCAGGCAAGACTTTAAGGATGAGCTACTTTTTTGGAAATCATAATTCTCTAACTTGAATGTTACAGGGACTCCAACACCAAGTGGCTCACGTGGCCACCCAGCTGGAAGCTGCAAGATTGCTAACATACAATGCTGCTAGGCTTGTAGAAGCTGGAAGGCCATTCATAAAAGAAGCATCTATGGCCAAATACTATGCATCAGAGGTAAGGAAAAAAAGTAATTTAGCCTTCTTTTTTTTACAGATGTGTACTTATCAACCTTTTCACTTAGGAATGGTGATTGAACTTTGGTTGTTTTTCAAGTAAGAGAACCTGGCTTTCCAGTTCCTTTAACAGAAAAGTCAGTAAGTAAAACTGCCATAGGAAAATGCTTTAATTCTGTAAAAGTCTCAATATTTCATGAGTAGCCCCATTTAGATAGACCACCCACCTCAAATCCATGGCTGAGCCGCCTGGGCCAAAGTGTCATGCCGGTGGCTTCAATTTGAGGCCAAGTGAATGTCATGGAAGATGATGTGTTCATAATATGAGCAAATAGGATGAAAAACACAAGAAAGATCACCTGTGTTTTTAATACTTTCTGCTCATATAGATGCATTCTATTTTTAACACATTAGACTTTGACTGGAGAACTTAGTCAAATATTGGGTTGCTATTTCTCAGCCTTGGAGGTATGTCTTATTCATTCCATGGCTTCAGAATTCTCATTGAACCTCTCTTACCCCTAAATTTAATCTCCTGCTCCAGCCACCCTTCTGAATGCCAAACTAATATACCCAATTCTGGCTTTATCTGTCCACCCAGTGCACCTGCCGAACCTGGGAGTCATCTTGATTCCCTCCTTTCCTTCATCTCCCATGTGGAATCCATCATCAGTTCCTGTGGATTCTATCCCCAAAAGATGTAGTCAGTTTGTGTATTTCTCTCCCTCTTCACTGCCATCTGTCTATTGCAGTCACCTAGCTGCTCGCTTGGTCTTTGTTGCTTCCTCTGATCCAGCCTCTCACTTTTTTCAAAGTGTGTGTGAGGCCACATCACTCTCCAGCTTTAAAGCCTTCAGTGACTTCTCCCAGCAAATAGAACTATCTCTGTATTAGATGTCTGTCACTGCTCTAGCAAATTACCAGGAATTTAATGGCCTGAAAGAATACAATTTTATTGGCTCTTACTTTTGGAGGTCCTATGTCTGAAGTGGATCCTTCTCACTGGAATAAAATAAAGGCATTGGCAGGGCTGCCTTTCTGGAGGTTCTAGGGAGATTTGGCTTCTAGCTTCTAGAAGCCACTCTCATTCCTTGACTCATAGCCTCTTCCTCTGTCTTTGAAGCCAACAATGTAGCATGCTCAAATCTCTCTCTGACTCTACTTCCTGTGTCCATGGTCACAACACTGTCAAAGACTAAGTCTCCTGCCTCCCTCTTTCCCTTTTAAGGACCCTTGTGATGATATAAGACCCACTCAAACAATCCAGGATAATCTCTCCATCTCAAGGCCCCCAACGTAATCAAATCTGCAGAATCCCTATTGCCGTGGAAGGTAGCATATTCACAGTTTCTGGGGGTTAGGAGGTGGATGTCCTTGAGGGACCATTACGGTATTCAAACTGCTCAACATTCTGTAAGGTTGGCCTGCCCCTCCACTCTCTTTTCACAACTTGCCCTGATCTCAGCCTGTTGGCTCATTCGGGTCCTGAATGTGAAGGACCCATTCTCCCTTGGAGCCTTTCTGCATGTTGTTCTCCAGCTTGAAATGCCCCCTCACTCATCCTTTAGCCCTCAACTACACTGCCAACTATTCCACCATGTGTATCACCTCAGCTTTCCTCACAAACTCTTCTCTTGCCCCAGGTGGTTTATCAGTATCTGTGCTTTTTAAACTACCAGGACTAACAGGGAATGACGGTCCCCACTATTGCATTCCCAGTGGCTAGCAGAGTGTGTAGTGTCAGATTTATGACGAAGGCCCTTGATAAATGTTTCCTGAATAAACGATACCTCTCAGCAAGCAGATTGTGTGAACAATACTCTGATTTTCGTAAGAAAACAGGAATTTTGTGAATTAACAGGATATTTTAAAGAAAGGTTATGGAACGGGAACCAAAGAGACAATACTCGTTTATAAAATAACTTCGTTTCTTCCGATTGCCGATAACAGTGAATCCATGTTGCTAAAACTTACAGAGAAGTGTTGATGATGCATAAGTTGTGTGGTTTCAGTGTGTGATTGGCTGCTTGTTTTTGGTAGGTTGCAGGACTAACAACTAGTAAGTGCATTGAGTGGATGGGAGGAGTTGGGTACACCAAAAACTACCCCGTGGAAAAATACTTCCGAGATGCAAAGATTGGTAAGTAGGCTTTTTACTTGGTTTTGTTTCGTTTTCCTCTGTAGGTGTTTTGATGATTTTATTTGTCAATTTTATATTATTGGCACCTAGGCAAAGGCAATTTTAATTTCTTCAGTATATTCGTTGACTCTCTTCTTGTGGTTGAGTTCCCTAAAAAAGAAATGGATTTATATGTTTAAAAACATCAAATTACCTTTTAAAATGCTTCAACAAGCTTTTTAGTAAAACTGCAACAAAATCTACTATCTGATTTTTCTTTTATTAAAAATGTTCGTTGTTTTTATTCTCGGAGTTTAAGGCTGCTCTTTGAAATATCATTCTGATGTCAGAAGCTAAGTGCCTAATCCAGCCCAAGCGGTTAGTGTTCTACTACTTGGTAGGAAGAGAACCACAACTTCGAAAGCTGCCTGTTCCTTCATAAAATTCTGAGTTTATGTATTGATAGAGGAACCAAAGTCTAATACTGATTTGGACATCTATGAACCAAATGGAAAATTGTCATCTCTTAGTCAAATTCACTTTGTCAAGCAATACCGCATTCGGGGACATTGAATGATGTTACTAGAAACAATTTTATAGCAAATGCAGAGGTAATGTTTATAGAGCTATTTTTTGTGTAGATTCTGGATTCACTCCTAACTGTTGCTTTTGCTCCCTTTTGTTTAAGGTACGATCTATGAAGGAGCTTCCAATATCCAACTGAACACCATTGCAAAGCGCATTGATGCAGAATACTGACATCTATAGGAATGGGACTTTGGCCTGGTGTCCCTGTTGTAAAATTTTAAACTATTGTGCCTTGTTGGAGGAATAAACCTCCATAGCTTTGAAATATTTTTTTACGCTCTTTGTCATGGCCCTGGGCATAGGCCTTTTCAGTTTTATCTTTTCAGTCTGCTTAACTTAAGGCACAGGAGATCAATTTTTAAATTTGGGTGGAAGAGGGCCCATATTTTTTCCGAAACTTTTTAAAGTTCTATGCATATTTATATTGTCATTCTGGTTTTAGAACATACAGAAATTTCACTTCATCGGCATTTAGAAAAATAAAGACATTTGAAGTATCATATTACTTATACAAATAGTTATTTTATATTACTATTAAATCTGTGTTTTGTGACACCAGTCAGAGAAGCATTTGTTATAGTAGGCACTCTTTATTTAATACTTTATAGATTTAATCCTAAGTTGCTAAGCAAAAAAACTGATAACAATTTACTTAAGAAAATCTAAAATTCTAATTTTAGATACCAGAATTGGTGGAAAATAAGGGTATAACTTTGAAGCTCATATAATTGAAGAAAACATTATTTTAACAAAGTAAAACAATATAATTTGTTACTATGATTGAACTATATAAAAGATGCACTTAGTTTCAGTAGGTCATTTGAAAAGCAAGTCTCTACATTAGTTTTCAAATACAAAGTGTAAGTAATTTGGTTTAATAATCAGAAAATACTCAATTCAGTGTGATAATAGTACAATTTCTTTCTGTATTTTAATTGAATATTGTTACCTCAAACTTGGTTATTGGGTTTTCTCCTGAATAGTAATTTAGAATCTAAGTTTTGGTTCAGTGATTCTTAAGAGAGAGATCTCTTACCCATAAAGAAGTGTATCAAAATCTCCTAAGGAATGGGGCCAGGGGAAGGAGGATATAGAAAAGTGTATTCAATATTAAAATACTTTCATATTTGAGAAGGCAAAAATCAATCTTTTGTTTTACAATGCAAATTATAGACAGACAAACCGCAGCATAACATATAGCTGGTGATGCCACTTCTTCAGTATTAGGGATTCTCAGTCAGAAGAGATCTCTCTAGGATACAGTCCCTAAGTCCCATTAGGATAGGGAAGTAGACAGCAGAGGAATGTGAGTTTTTATATTTTCTGAAAGATGGGCATGGGTTAGCGAAGGAAAAGGTTAAGGCTTGTGCGGTTGTTTAAAATAATCATTGCTGTTAAATGAGAAGCATTTTAGTACTTTAATGAAAGCACAATGTTTTTTAAGAAAACCTGACATTTTCAGAGTAATTTTGTTTTGCACGTTTATGTTTATTGAATTGGATTAATTTCTGTAATGCAAATCGTAGTTAAATATTCAAAATCATGTAAAAATAATTGAGATAGGAATTACATTAAATGTTAGAAAGAAATAAGGACAAATTTAGACCGTGGATCCAAAGAAATAGAGTCTACTTGACTTTCAAATGGGGATATGATGAAAACCCACTCATTTAGTCTTGGAGAACAAAAAGATAGTCATCTGATAAGAAAAGTAGGGGATGGATGAAATGCCCTAAAGAAGCCTCCGATATCTTTAATTTCTGTGATTGTGTGAAAGAGATGGGCTTTACAGATAATGGAACAAAAGGTAACATTACTAAAAATAATTTCAGCTTCTTTCTGTAGGCTTATAGACGTGAAAGTACAATAAATATTTATTGATCAAATTCTAGTTTTGTCTATATACTTTGTGCATGTTCACAAAGAATAATTAAAATTTGTTTTATTATGTATTATGGACGTTCTGTTAGTGAATCAGTGAGTGGTCAAATGTATTATTTTGTCATTTTTCCAAAGAGGATGTTACAAGTTTCCCTATAGTTCTTACATTTAGCTTTGCTTCTGATAACCATGACTTTGGAAACCCAGCATTTAGCCTCCTGAAGCCTGTCGTGCTGCTTGTTAATTTGAGAATTGTGCTGCCTTGGGGCTCAGAAAGTAAGGAGCTGTTTGAACAGATTTGTGTGGGTGGAGCTAGACTCAACCCAACTGCCAAGTTACTGTTGTTAGAGATTAATTTTACAACATGAAAATGAGCCAGTGTCATAATCATGGAAAGTTAAACCTAGAAAGACCTTTGAGGACTATCCAGCCCACTCTTGTTTTCAAAGTGAAGGATTCATAGCCTACATTACTTGCCCAAGATCAGGGACAAAGACAAGAATTCAGATGTACCAGCTCCTAATTCATTGTTCTTCCTGTTACTAAATATGGTCTCTGTGCAACAGGTTTTGGATTCCATCTTTGTTATATCCCAGTACTCTTGTTGGTTTATTTTAGATTTAATGGATAAAGAGTTGACATTTTAGAAATGTTATGACTGATTAGTGTCATCACTTACATATACAAATCACTTGCCAAAGACACTGGAGTTTAGCAAGCTCTCCTAGGCTGTAACTGGTAGATCAAATGTGAAGATGATTGTGTGTGATCATGTGATTTCATTGTTATGATGTATTTTATAAATGCACTAGTTATATCCTTGCTGATATATTTTTGCTGATCTTTCATAAAATGGAAGTTTTGTTTTAATGGTATATATTAGACTGTCTTCAATGTTACAAAACCGATATTCTCTGGAGAATGAAAAAATAAAGACGAAATGAACTGGAGATTTTTGCTACTCTGATAAAACAAAATTGTTTGTTACACATACAGACAAAGTAAGAAAATAATGTAATCAATCTTTCTGCAAAATAGCCTTTGTTTACCAAGCCAATAGCTTACCTCTCATGTAAGCCAATTTTGTTTTCAGAGAAGAGAGGTCTTAAAATGTAGACTAAGTTTAAATGTATGATGCTGAAGGAAGTTTTGCCAGAGGACCCTTTTTTTAATGGCAAAATACGCAGCTCTTCAGTAAAGAGGTCACCTCTTTTGAGCACTTCCTCACTTTACAGATATTATCTGGCTGATATTTATGCCTGTGCTTTATAGTATTACTTTTAGAAATTTTGTGTTATTGTACTTTTTACTCAGTGATACACTGTATTCCAAAGGCATAAGAGATTTCATCCTATTTTCTCCCCATTATTATCTGCATTATTTTAGAAATCTAGATATCAGTTCTTTTTTTTTCCTTTGTCTTTCACCAACACATACTGAGTGGTCACGGTCCGGGGTGCTATGGGCTTTGAGCCGCCATGCAAAGATAAATAAGAACAGCTCCTTGTTTAAATATATCCCCATCTCAGGTGTCTTTTTTCTGTTCTCATTAGTGTTTCCTTACAAAAAGATTGAGTAGAAAACTACCAAATTCATCCCTGGCAGAAGTATTTCTTCCAATTCATTAGCATAATAACAAATGCTTACATCTCTTGAGCTCTTACCATGTGCTAGCCATGATTATGCATATGAACTCACAAAAGTCCCATGAGGTAGGTACTCTTGATCCCATTTTACAGGCAAAGAGACTGAGGCATTGAGAGGTTAGGTAAGATGCTTATTGGTAGATGGCAGAAATGGGACTCAAACTTGGACTGGCTGATGAAAGCCCTCCCAGATTCATTCCTTTGAGTCTTTAAGTCTTGTTTATCTTTAGGAGCCTTCCAGTAAAATGCCACCACCAGCTAGTATGAGTTCAAAATTCTTCATGAATGAGTTTCTGATCTTTTCAAATGCAGAAACTAGCTGAGAACAGGGCCTGCGAGACAAATGGGTGTGGCGGATGCATGTGTGTTTTGGGAGAAACGTTGGGGAGTAGGTGAGCAGAGCAATACAAAGATGCAGCCAAAGGAAATACAAAATAAAATTTACCTCCATTAGAGTTTTGCCTAGGACGTACTGTGTGCTGTGTTTGACTCGATCTGAAAAAAAATGTTTTAAGAAAATAATGAAGCTACCCAGGATGGGGAGAATGACCAAAAGGCATGATTGAAATCTGAGTGATGACTTCGCAGAGTGTTTGATTTGCAATTATGTGTACAGATAGCACACAATATAAAGAAAAACCTAACTTTAACATTTTTTTAAAAATCGTGGTAAATGGAAAACAAAATAAGGTGGGAATATAGCCAAACATAGTGGTATTTGTAGTTGCAAATGAGTTAAGTTCACCTATGAAAAGATATTCAGAGGGTGCGAAATAAAATTTTAAATCCCAGCTACATACATACAGTTAGAAACACCTAAAACAAAACACATAGGAAAGTTGAAATAGATGGGGAAAGATCATATACATGCTTCAAAAAGGAAAGCAGAAATAGCAAAGTTAATATCTAACAAAACTGAATTAAAGGTAAAAATAATTGTAAAGGATAGCTCATAAAAACAAAGAGTTCACCAAGAAGGTCCAATAGTCATGAACTTTATGTCCCTAACACCATCACTAGGAATTATAGTGAGGAAAACAAATAGAAACACAATGAAAAAAATTGACAAAGTCATAATATGGGTGCTGCCTTAAAAATCAAGTCAAGTGGACGGTGAGAGCAGACACAGAGGATTTGGATAGCGAAATAACAGTTTGATATATAGAGGGAGAACTCTCTAGTTTCTTCTCAAATGCAAGTGAATGGTCATTAGCATTCATTCATTCATTAATGGGAATTTCGACAAATTCCAAAAAGACAAAATTGGACAGGCAGTTTTCACTATACACAATGAGAAGCAAATAAGCAACAAAAAAGGATACAGAAAAGTTAACCATAGCTTTAATCTGGATTAATTAGAAGGTAAAAATATAAATTACAAATCGTTGGTAAGGCTATGATAAGCTAGCCTAGCTATCTTGCTCAGTGCTTCTGGGACGGTGTACAAAACAACATGTCAGGGACATCCAAGCAGCATGGTTAGTAGTGAAAAGTTAAAAATGACTAAACAGAAGAATAAATAGGTAAATAATGGAAAATACACACTAAAGCAGTTTAAAAGAATAAAGCAGATCCCCATACAGAGGTGAAATCATCAACAAGTCATATTGTTCAAGGGGCTAACTAAACTGCATAATATTTGTACAGAACACTACACAGCTGCATATATTTCTGTAAATTAAGACATTGTAATCAATTCCTAGGGGAAAAAAAGTAGAAATTAGCCTGGTATGGTGGCATGTACCTGTAGACCCAGAGCTTTGAGAACCCAAGGTGGGAGGATTGCATGAAGCCGGGAGTTCGAGACCAGCCTAGGCAACATAATGAGACTTCAACTCTACCAAAAAAAAATGTAAAATTAGCTGGATGTGGTGGTGTGTACCTGTAGTCCTAGCTACTCAGGAGGCTGAGGCAGGAAGATCACTTGATCTCAGGAGTTTTAAGCTGCAATGACCTATGATCATGCCACTGCACTCCAGCCCGGGCAACAGAGCAAGATTCCATATATAAAAAAAAAAAATTTTTTTTTTAAAGAAAAAACTTGGAAAGTATAGCTGCCACACCTGTAACTACAGTTAACTTTGAGGATCTCTGCTGAGATTGGGGGTGCTTGGCATCAATACCATTTGATTTTTATAATGGGAATATATTCTTATATTACTTGTGTAATTGGAAATAAATAAAACTATAGGGTTACTGAAATCTTTCACTTTCATGCAAACTTTTCCATTAAACTGATTTTTCTGCTTTTCTCAAATAGCCGTAACTCAATAGACAGCTCCATTCGTTCTCATGGGAGCCTAGACTCTGACACAGGAAGTTCAGAAAAAGAGAGCTGAAACCTAATCCCTCGAAGGCTTAACCTCTTTAGGTAAATAACACTGTTCAGGTGTAAATGCATGTCCTAAGCAAAGCAATGTGTGGCTTGCTTTGCCGAGCAAAGCTTCATGGGGAGGATGTCTTGTGTTCAGGTACAAACTCAGCCATTTGTACCGGTTTGGGATCAGGGTCTTGTCTTTAGTGTTGATTTGATTTTATGTGATTTGACCCTGAGGTATTCGAATGTAATATTTCCTTGAGCATGGAGCATTTGTATCAAGGAAAAAAGAAAATTCAAAACTTCTACTCAAGTCCAGGGACCCAGGTCCATTTTTTAAAGTGGGTGGACAAAGTATGCCTCATGGGCCAAATCTGACCCACTGCCTATTTTTATTGTGGCCTGCAAGCTAAGAGTATACTTTTATGTTTTCAGTGGAATGTAGGCATGCACATAATATCCTCAATTTTGCCACTTGCCCACAAAGCCTGAGATATTTACTATCTGGCCCTTTAGGAAAAAATTTGCCAACCCCTGATTAAAGGATTGCCTCTAAATCCATTTTGACTGAGAAAGTTGGTCAGTCTGTCTTGGTGTCACACCAAACAGAGAGAGAGAGAGAGAGAGAAAGAGAGAGAGAGAGAGAGAGGAAAGACTTACTCTGGGAACAGAGGTCATTATTCTCTCTTGATTTCGTCTGCAGCCTTTCCAGACCTATTGATTCCTTCCTACAATCTACAAAAACAATTCCCCCCCTTCTTCACCATTTCGGGTACGTGTAGTCAAGTGCAGTCCAAAGATATTAAATGGAAAATTCCAGAAGTAAACAATCTGTTACTTTTAAATTGCACACCACTCTGAATAGCATGATGAAATCTCACACAATTCTGCTCCGTCCCACCCAGAGTGTGAATCATCCCTTTGTCCAGCGTGTCCATGCTGTCGATGCCACCTGCCCGTTAGTCATTGATGTTGCCTGCTCCTGACATCCGGCCATTTACATTGTCATAGCTCAGTGATCCAGGATCACTCGAACCAGACGATCCTTCTTCTGACGTATAGTCAGAAGGTCAGTAGAAGCCCAATGCTATGTCAGATCACCTATGTCATTCACCCGACCTCATCTCGCCACATGGGCATTTTATCATCACAAATCATCCCAAGAAGGGTGAGTGCAGTATAAGAGATGTTTTGAGGGTGAACCCACATTCACATAACTTTTATTATACTATGTCGTTATAATCCTTCTGTTTTAGAATGAGTTATTATTGTTCATCTTTTACTCTGCCTAATTTATAAATTAAACTTTATCCCAAGTATGTACACAAAAAGGAAAAAGCATGGTATAAATAGGGTCATTACTATCTACAGTTTCAGACATCCACTGGGGGTCTTGAAACATACACCCCACAGATAAGGGGGGGGTCTGCTGTATGTTCAGGTCTCCTCGTCCTTAAAAAATAAATTTCCCATGAACCTCTGCTCCACAGCACTGAAAAGATGGACAATGATCACTTTCTCTCCAGTAACTCCTCATCCTCGTGGCGCGCTCCTTAGTCTGTGTTTACCGGTGTTCACTTTCGTCAGTGGATTTAAGCAATGTTCTCAAAAGTCAGCTTTTTACCCTTAATTGGTGACTTATATTTGTCCCAACTTCTCGAGCTTCCCACATCCCTCTTCTTCCTAAAAGCTCTTTGCTTCTTTGACAAAGCACGTCCTCTTTTTGACTGACGCTCCCTTGGTTTCTTTTCCCTTACATGGAAATTTTTATCAAGATTCTGCCATTGTACCTCTTCGTTCGCTATACAATTCGTTCTCAGACTTCACTGTGCTTTAGAGTAACTATGAGAGTCTTAAAAGTGCGAACTGTGGAATACTATTCCCAGGGAGTCCTGGTCATCGGGTACAGTGTTTATTTTTAGACCTCTCCCAGCAGGCTCTGAAAATTTATGTCTAAAATGCAGGCGAAGGATCAGAGTAGGAAATAGTGATCTGGATGTCTTAGGTATGTCTGATGGTGTAAAGTCAGATGAAATCCTCCGAAGCGGAATGGCCGTCCTCCTCAGCTTTCTGCCTCCAGATCACTCAGGGTGCTTGTAAAAAGTCACATTTTCTCATCTCTGAGTCTTATCTTTCAGACTGAAGCCTGGGAATCTGCCTGTTTAAGAATCTCCTAGAGGGGCCATGTCTGGAATCCCAACACTTCGGGAGACTGAGGCCAGAGGATTGCTTGATGCCAGGAGTTCGAGACTACCCTGGGCAACATAGCGAGACTTCATCTCTACAAAAAAAAAAAAAAAAAAAAAATCAAGAAATTAGCTTGTATTAGCCAGGCATGGTGGCACACACCTGTAGTCTCAACTACTTGAGAGACTGAGGTGGAAGGATCGCCTAGGCCGAGGAGGTCAAGGCTGCGGTGAGAAGTGATTATGTCACTGCACCTCAGCCTGGGTGACAGAGTGAGACTCTGACTAAACAAACAAGCATCTTGGGTAAGACTCTCCTAGAGGATTTTCCTCACATTAAGACTTGATCAGGGTGCTCAAAATGATCCCAGAGTCCATGTTCCTGTTCCACTTGTCCCACAGTGCCCCAATCTGACAGCACCAACTGGGGAAACCTGAACTCTCTGGAGACTCACCTGCTTAGGGAAGAAGAAGAAAAAGGAAAGCAGGCAGGCACCTTCCTTCCATCCTACTGAGGTCAGAGGCCTTACAGAGCCCCATGCGCCCTCCCGGCGTGTGACCGAGAAGCCACGCATCAGCTGTTTTCCTAGTCTGGAGAAACCAAAAGCAATTTAGGTCAATGCATTCACAATTCTTCCTGTCCCCAAATAGAAGCATCCATGGGGCTTGCTCTAATGAAATTTTACTTTAATAGCTAGAGAGTTAATGAAGAAATTGCTGATAAGATTAATCACCTTAGGTGAAGTGTTTTTAAATCTAACCATTTCTCTTAGAAATGGATTTTTTTTTTCCTTTTAGAGATGCAAACCAATAAGAAAGTAATAGCAGGGATGTAAGGTTTTGTGCCTTTGGAGGGTCAGAGAGTCTGAATGGAGAACATGGCTGAGTGGATAGCCCTTTGTGCCTCGCCTTATTTTTTATACTGTCTATAATAGAAACCTATCACTGTAAGATATACATACCATTCCTTTACACATTAATACTCCATCTTCTCAACCCAATTGATTTTTCCAAGTAGACAGAGGCCAAGGATATGCTTATTGATTGTTGCTAAGCTCATTCGAAGTGTATTTTGTAATAAGGAACATTTTGAGACTGAAACAAACCTTCACTTATCCAATAGGCAAGGAGTCTTGGGAATCACTCGGGTTGAAATGAACCAATATTAAAACAATTTACCAATATAGAAAGACACAGGCTTTGGGTTTTTTCTATGTTATGTAAAAACTATAGACTCTCTTCATCTACTGTGATGTTCTCACAAGATAAGTCATTATTTGGCATAGACATCCATGCTGTCTTTTAGTTAATACACTTCTCTCTTAAGTTGACCCTAAATTTATATAAATGTTTGGTTCACTTCGGTTGCTTTTATGGTCCCAAATTTCTACTGAGCTTCAGTGACCCAGGGCAATCTCCAAAAGAATAAAAATTTCAAAGCAAGTTTACTTTGTCACCTTTGACTAATAATACAGATGATGAAGAGCCTTAATCCAAATCAAACACTGCAGCATTCCTCATCCCTTAGAGGAAAGAATTGCACAATATTATGCCAAGACCAGAATATTCCACCGGCATCTAAAAGGAATATCTCCTAAAAGAAAATCCTCATACTTCCTTGCTCATATCCGGCAGGAGAAGAAAGGGCTCTCGTGATCGATCGATTGATTAGCTGATTGGTTGGTCTGAGGCTTTATGTCGTTTTGGTCAAGACTCACCTGTCTTGTGCCCTTCTGAACTTGTCGCATGCTCTTGACTTCTAACATTTTGGGGCTCCTAATTCCTGTAGCATTTCTATGACCTAGGTTTGTGGGTTTCCTGTCTTCAGCTCCGTGGTCATGTCAGCATGCCCATGTAACAGAGATCACCAGACCCCTCCAGCATCTCACTGCAGGTGTCCTCTGAAGTCTGAGCACACACCACAACCCTGCCCCCACCATGCTTCTCGGCCTGTGGCCAGCCTACAGTAGGAGGCCTGGCGATGAGCTAATCATTGTCATTATTCGTTCTATTTTTAATTAATAAAGAAAGTTGCAGGGATTTCAATCTGCTCGGGTTGTGGGTTTGATAAGAATAGTTTTCGTATACATTTTGATTGTTCTAATCAGTAATTAAACTTAATTACAGAAAGAGTGTATAATGTCCTCTTTGTGCTGGGTTGTTTCCAGGCTTTAAAAATCAGACCACCTCTCTGAAGATTTTGTGGGGGGTTTTTTCCTAGTGTTTTTGTTTTCTAAACTCTACTTTTGAATTTTTTACTTATGCCGTGACCTTACCATGTACTCATTATGATCCACAAGTTTATTTTGAAATGAAATTTTATTCAAAGTTTACAAAATTAGAGTATCTTTTTATTGAAAATATAAAGTTCAGGTACAAATTAAAAGTTAAATGATTTGATCTGTTTTCGAAAAAGTTATTTTCCATCTAAAGTACTTAAAATCATATTAAAAGCAAAATAAGTGATTTTTTTAAAATGTATAATATTATTATGGGTACACTTGAAGTCCAGGCTTCTTCACCACTCTCCAATGCAACCATGTAACCCAAACTATTTGTACCCCCTAAAGCTATTGAAATTAAAAAAATAATAACGATTAGAAAAGATTAAAAAATCCAATCCACTCGGATGGGGGAAGTTATACATGTGTGGCATCAGAAAGTCTATGGAATATCTCTGTATTTACCTCTCAGTTTTACTAGGAACCTTAAACTGCTTGAAAAAAATAAGGTACTTTAAAAATTCTATTGTCACATCTTCATATAGGTTGCTAGTTTCTGATTTATGGTTTTGCTCCAGACATAAACAGGGAAAACAGCTAGGTACCACCCACCCTAGCGAGTTCTGATATGTGAACAGGCACATGTGCCAACAGCCGAGAGGCTAGCTTCAGCAGCTCAGTCTTCACCGGGCAGTCAGGGTCTAGGCTCTGCCCTCTTTCCCCAACCAGCTCCATCCTAGAAGCAGCTGATGTGCTTTGGGTAGGGCTGAAGGTCAGTCTGATAAGGAGTCCACCATTGGTATCCTTGACAAGGGAAAAGTGAGCTGAGGCCTGTTAGGTACTGGCTTGTGAGTATGGGGTCAAAGGGAACCACAATCTTAAGTACAAGCAAGTGAATCAAGCAAGAGTCTGGAAACGTCCTGCAATGCTGACTTTGGGAGTGGGCGGGAAGCAAGACGGGCGTGCCAAGGGAAACTTCAGCAGTCCTGGCCCTAAGAAGCAAAATGGATCTGGGAACAGGTCTGCAGGACACTCCAGACAACGGCTGAGTATCTTTGGGGGGACTGAATTATTCTTATTAGGGAGGAAAAAAGAAGAAATAATGTATCTCAATGAGTCCAGGAAATTTAAAGTTAAATAGGGCTGTAAGAACTTGTGGAATTAGGAGAATTTTTTTTCCTGGCTTAGAAAACTTCAGGGTTAGTCAGGGGCAGAGGTGGAGGAGAAGCCCAAACCCTGCAGTTTTGGTGGAATCAGCTAATTTGGAGTAAAATAGATAGAACCGCCCCCTCCCCTAACCCCTTCCTGCTCCTCCCAAAAAGCTGAGAATGGGTACCGAGAAGACATATTTGCACGATGGATGGCCAAATAGGAAGGGTTTGGTTAGTGCTTTTTCCTCAAAGAGTAGTTAGACGCTTAGTACCTATTTCTTCTTCCTCAGCCGGACGCAGTGGCTCATCCTTGTAATTCCAGCATTTTGGGAGGCCTAGGCAGGAAGACTGCTTTTACCCAGGAGTTCAAGACCAGCCTAGGCAACATAGCAAGACGTCATCTCTACAAAAAAATTTTAAAATTAGGCGGATACGGTGGTGTGCTCCTGTAGTCCCAGCTACTCAGGAGGCTCCAGTAAAAGGATTGTTTGAGCCCAGGAGTTTGAGGTTACAGTGAGCTGTGATCACACCACCGCACTCCAGCCTAGGTGACAGAATGAGTCCCTGACTCAAAAAAAAAGGAGACCAGCTGGGATTTGCTTCGAGTCACTAAAACATCATTTGGAAAATCAATCAGATGGGATGATCGCATTCGCCAGTGCTCCTATTCGTGGATCTGTAGTTGGATAAACCACTCAAATAAAGGAGATGCGACCCCTGTCTCCGGTACCTCATGTGGCTAGAAACAATGTCTACCACTGGAAGAAGAAGACATCCTCCATCAAGGGGCATCTACGAGGATCAATGAATGGTTCAAAATGATTTCTGAGGAGGGTGGATCTGTGTACCTGCAAATGTGGTTTTCAGAGCGGAGTATGGCCACTGGAGCCTAATCACCAGTGGACTGCTCACTGGTTCTACCTCAAAAGTAGTTCTTAAATCTGTCTAATCTCTCATCTCTACTGACACCATAGTCTAACCAAGGCATGGTCTCTCGCTGGGAAAAGCACAATAGCCTCTTTTTTTTTTTTTTTTTTTTGAGTTGTAGTCTCTCTCTGTCACCCAGGCTGGAGGGAAGTGGCACGCTCCCAGCCACCGCAGCCTCGACCTGCTGGACTCAGGCGATCCTTCCACCTCAGCCTTTCAAGTAGCTGGAACTACAGGCAAGCACCCCCATGCCCGGCTAATTTTTTCATTTATTGTAGAGATGAGGTCTCACCAAGTTGCCAGGGCTGGTCTCGAACGCATACACTCAGGCAATCCTCTCACCTCGGCCTCCCAAAGTGCTGGGATTATAGGTGTGAGCCACCGTGCCCGGCCTACAATAGCCTCTTAACTGACTTTCAGCTTCCACTAGCCCCACTGTCCAGTCCATTTTTCATAGAGCAGCTGAAGACATTCTTTCAAATGTCAGTTGGATCGTCCCTCCTCTTTCTTGATTTCTTTACAACTGGGCTAAATGTGAGAGCACTACCCACATGTGCCTACTGAAATGTATATGAGTTAAATAAAATGAACGATCAGTTCCTGAGTTGTACTAGCCATGTTTCAAGTGCTCGTCAGTCATGTGTGGCCAATGGCTACCACTTTGGGCAGCACAGACATACGCATTCTGTTTGTCCTGAAAGTTCTGTCTATCTATGCTGCTGTCGAAGATGCTTCTCTCTCAAAAGAGCAACTGGTGCCCAGAGCTCCTGACCAAGCAAGCTATACTGGTCTCCAAGAGCTTCTGACTTTAAAGCAGTATGGCACGATTAATTTGGGGAACGATTACTTTTTTCCCTCTGTTTTCTCCCTATTCAAGCAGGTTCTAGGTTCCTTGCCTCCATCGAGGTTGGTGGTATTATTTCCTGACTTTTGTCTGCAAGCCTAAATCCATCCAGGAAGACAGAGTTGGAAAGGAAAGGGGAAACCTCAGTCCAATGTGGAAAATAAGGTTTGAGGAGAGGTGAGTTTTCCCCCCAATTAAAGAGAGATTTCTCCAGGTTGGGGGAAGGGAGAGAGGTCATCGGGTTCCCTAAGTAGTCTAGATTAGCCTCCTAAGAATGTGTGTCAGAGGGAAGGAGGAAAGAGCATGTAAGACGTCAGAAGGCGGAGGCCTGGAGAGAGCCCTCTGGCCTTTCGAAGGATGCTGGGCCTCAGGCGTGTCCCAGATAAAGCAGAGAAACCAAAGCAAAGGAAGTCCCAGGAGCCAGGAGAATGGACCTCTCTCTTACAGAGGTAAGGAGCACTGATGAAGGTTCAAGAGGACCCCTTTACTCTGTGTCCCTGGACAAGACCCCAGAACCCAGACAGAACAGAAGAAAGGAACCCTGCACAAAGTTGGCTATTCCATGGAATTGTGGGGCTGTGGGCTCAGAGTTGAGGGAATGTAGGATGTGATTTTTACCTTCTTGCTGATCTAGAGCTAGCGTCCGGAGCTTCTCTGGACAGCCCTAGCCTGTTGTCTCAGAGACTTGCTGGCCACCCCTTGGTTTTATATAGCGGGAATCTGAACCCAGAGAGACAAAGGCCCTTGCTCCCAAATTCCCCCGGCAGATTACAAAAAAGAGACTGGGCTTTGATACGAGACTGCTGGAGTCTGGATGTCCGCTCCACCACTTCTTTTTTTCCTTTTTTTGAGTCAGAGTCTCACTCCATCGCCCAAGCTGGAGTGCAGCGGCACGCTCACGGCCACTGCAGCCTCGACCTGCTGGGCTCAGGTGATCCTTCCGCCTCAGCCTTCCAAGGAGCTGAAACCATAGGCATGAGCCACCACGCCCAGCTAATTTTCTGATATATTGTAGAGACGAGGTCTTGCCATGTTGCTCAGGCTGATCTCAAACCCCTGAGCTCCGGCAATCCTCTCACCTTCGCCTCCCAAAGTGCTGGGATTACAGGCGTGCGCCACCACACCTGGCCTGCTCTACCATTTCTTAATTGTGCACCGTGGGGTGGGTGTCTGATGTCCGTTCAGGCTGCCATAACAAAATGCCTTAGGCCGGGAAATTTACAAACAACAGAAATGTATTGCTCATATTTCTGGAGGCTGGGAAGTCCAAGATCAAGGGGACAGAAGATTCAGTGTCTGTTGAGAACTCACTATGCTTCATAGATGGCACCATTCTGCTGCATCCTCGCATGGCAAAATAGTGAACAAACTCCGTCAGACCTCTTAAAGGCATCAATCCCATTTATGAGGATGGATGCCTCATGACCTAATCACCTACCAAAAGGTTTCAATATATGGTTAAGGGGAAGGGGACCCAGACATTCAGACCATACCATGATTACTTAACCTTTCCAAGGCTTTGTTTTCATAGGTGTTCAGTGGGCACGACACCAGTGCCTATCCTGAAAGGTTACTGTAAGGAGTAAGTTACACAATATGCATGAACCCTTAGCTGAGTACCAGGCATATCTAGCAAGGCATTCAATAAATTATCAACTGGAACCACAAGCTGGGTCTCTTGGTTCCTCATTTAATGTTCTTGTTTCATAAAGGCAAACCAATTGTAAATGGGCAGATTAGAAAGTAAAGGCGGGAAACTTCAGAAATTCCACTTTTTCTCAAATCATAGCAATTCCCTTAGCCAAGGGTGAAACACCCTGACTCACTTGGTTAGAGGTTTGCCATCAAGGCCACCACTGCATTTAGCTGTGCAGCCAGCAAGAAACGTGAAGCCTTTTCAAAGTACTTTGGCTTCCACTCCAAGATAATCTGAAGATGATCTGCATGACATTTGGTTCAATCAATCTTGAGATAACGATTTTTGCTGCAGAGCTGTGCATGCACAATCACAAAAAAATAGGGGTCCCCAGTTAATTTTTGTGGACTGGTTTTATTTTCTCAGAAAGCTTTCAGGTCAATGGTGGAAACTGGGGTGTTGTTGGGCGGTGGTGTATTTCCATCTAATTTTGCCCAGGAAGGTCTGGCTACCGTTGTGCTCTCTTGAATAAAACTGGAATCATCAAGCCCTTTGAGGTATTGCATGGACATTTTAAAAGCAGGACTTTTAATCCAGGGGGGAAAATAGAGAACATCTGTCTGAAGGAGATACACATATACATATACACAAATAGATATGTGTGTGTGTGTGTGTGTGTTAAATTGCTCACAGCAACACAGTGAGAATCAAGATTCTGTGGTGGCTGTTTTCCTGTCTGATTTTTCCACCTCAATGTGTAGACTTCATTTGTGACATGCTCAAAATTAAAGTATAAGGAAACCTAAATGAATAGTTAAAGGGGTAATTAAAAATAGGCAACTGGCCTTGTTTCTCTCCTAAACTGGTTGATTTATGCCTTGTTGTGGTTTTTTTGAGAACACAAAACTATTAATTTATGTGTGAAAAGAACAGTGAATTAATCCTAAAGAGCCCTGCAGCCTTTAAAGACCCGAATCATATGTTGAGCTCGTTTAAAACTTGCATAGGAAATTAAGGTAGAATAAAGCCCTTTAATTTGAAAAGTGCATCTATAGTTGCCATCCCTAGGATATCTGCAGGGTCATTATTCAGAAAGGTTAAGGAGGACTTTATTTTTTTATATTCACTATGTATTTCCCAGTTACAGCTCACCATGGTGCATTTCAACTTATAAAGAGGAGATAAAAAGAGGGGGAGGGAGCTTTTTATTCACTTTCCACTTAATTTCCTTGCCGCCACGCCAGTCCCAGCTTAATGAATGTAATTGCTACCTTTGATGAAAATACTATTATCAAGATCACACATTACATTGGAAAACAGTTTTTCTTTAAACACAGCTACTGCAGTCTCTAATTATGCATGTAACAAGTGTCTCCCGAACAAAAGAGCATGTTGTCTACAATTGCTAGGAATTGGAGCAAGGCAAATTCGAACAAAGGACAGATTAGATTTGCTCCTCGCTCCACAAAGCCCATCCCTCTGATTAATTTCCTGCAAAAACTAAAACAATTCTCTTAAAAGGCGCTCACCCCCTTCTCCAGAATGATCCATATGCCATTTGGGTCTTTCTATAGGACGATAATGGCCCCTGATTTGAACCCGTGTTAGAAAATAAGAAAGGGCTTTTATGAATTTCCTCTTTCATATGCAAATGAGCAGCACAAGATCTTGGGGGATAATGAGTCCCCCCAAAAAGTGACTTTCCAGTAGCTATAAAAGAGCTCACCGGTAGAAGAAAGTCTGTATTAAGCATGGTCAACCCAATTATTTTATTAGTTTCAAGAAATGGAGCATCTTTGAGAAAATACTTCCATGTCTGTTGAGACTGAGTGACAACAGCTTTTCTGGGATGGCCTTTCCCAAAAGACAATTTTTTTGTCTTATGTATAGAGTTTTTTTTAATGGATTCATAATTAAACAGAAAGTGCACTCTTGTTAAGGGTTTAGGAGACTCTGGATTTTAATTGCACTTTGCTGTCAATTTGGGGGGCTGCATTGGCCAAGTTATTGCATGAGTTGGACAAGGTCTTCCTGGGTCTTCATAGCCTCACTTATGCCATGTGGACATGGGGCTTGATGATCCTGATAGTGCAACTATAAGGTTTCAATTCTGCTGGCTAGCATCATTCAAACCCAGAAGAAAAAAGCCCGTTAGTATCTAATACATTATTAGTTATGAGGATGAGGTCTAGACTCAGACTGCCTGGGTTCAAATCTCAGCTCACAGTTTTCCACTTGCATGACCTGGATAAAAAAATGATCTCTATTTCCTCAACTTAAAAATGGGATTCACACGAAAAGGATAACAAGGATTTAAAAAGGTAATACTAGTAAAATGTTTACAACTATACCTGGCACAAAGTATTATTTAAGACCTGGACGATCACTAGTGTTTCCTGCGATAGGTTTCCCCTAAGCACCGCCCACTACCTCCTTAAGACCTGGGAAAATGGCATAGGGAAGTGTCATCTCAGATTGAATCCTCTGCCTATCCAGGGATGGGAAGGCTGCCAGAACCCAATTTAAGGGGTCACAGTTAGATCTGGAGCTATTTTTGGTAGAGCTCTACCATGTCAGACTTAGCCTGATTCTTTTCAGAGGCTCTTGCCTTCCATCAGGATGAATTTGTCAGAGTGGCCCAGAAAGAACCAGCAGAGACAATACAATGAAACATTTTGCCTTCACTGTTCTTTGTCATAGGAAGGAGGATCTGGATATATAAAAAGAGAACCGCCACACTCCTGGTTCCTCATTATTCCGGGATTTATTCTCTGCTCCCTTCAGATAGTTTTCTTAGGGCAGCACAAGTCATCATGAAGCTGTGCTCAGTTAAAGAACTCACTACCTGTGAAAGTAGCGCCCATGCAAACTTCCCCTTCTGCTGAACTCTCACCGTCTTTGCTCAATCCATATCGTCTTTATTGTCCGTCTTGCTAATTGTCAGATGTTCCAACAATACTTTGCAAAGCCCGTATAAATTGATGGCAAAATGAAAATCCTGCCACAATTGCAGGATTTCATGGAGTCATGAAAATGACACCAGAGAGCCATTTGAATTCTATGAAAAGCCATTGACAAGTGTGGGTCTGGCCATTCTTGAGTTAAAGGGGAAAAAAAAGTGGGTAAGAGGGATGACACAGTAGACACTCGAAAGAGAGTGAGTGCCGTGGATTAAGATATGCCCTTGTGAAAATGCGTGAAGCCTTTGGAAAATTTTGCAGAAATGACACTCTAAGACCATGCTGTGAAAATCAACCACAAAGAATGGCCTACAGAGTGAGCCATCATACAATTTTGTGCTGAAAAACTTACAACCCCCAAATTAACATTTGATTTGTTCTTTGTTCGGTCTAAGATTATAGATGCAATGATAGCCTTAACCTAAAAATAAATTTATTTTAATAAATTTCAAGACAAATTTTAAGCCAAGCTTCTTTTGTTTTCACCATTTCTGAGGAAAGGAGTCCCTGTTTTAAACAGATTCATTTAAAGTGGGATTTTGGGCTGGGCTTGGTGGCTTAGCCTGTAATCTGAGCACTTTGGGAGGCTGAGGCGAGTGGATTGCCTGAACCCACAGGTTCGAGACCCACCCGGGCAACTTGGCAAGACCTCGTCTCTACAATAAATCAAAATTTAGTCGGGCATGGTGGCGCGCGCCTGTAGTTCCAGCTACTTGGAAGGCTGAGGTGGAAGGATCACCAGAGCCTAGCAGGTCAAGGCTGCAGTGGCCGGGAGCGTGCCACTGCACTCCAGTCTGGGGCGACAGAGTGAGACTCCAGCTCAAAAAAAGAAATAAAAAATAAAGTGGGATTTTGTCTGTGCCAATTTGCTAGGATGACAAGGACATCGTGTTTCCCAGAAGGCATCTTAGGATCCACAGGAGACAACACACACATTCTTATTTTAGGGGTTCAGTGCTGCAGAGCTCTGTCACTTACATGCTTTGGCTAGTGTGGGTGGGAAACACACACACACACACAGAAAGAGAGAGAGAGAGAGATTTCTGTTCCTCTGAGCTCTCACTTTTAGGTTCTAGGTAGGGCTAGGCTCTTCAGGCCTGTGTTATTCTGGTAGGGAGAGCTTCCTCAGTTTGGGCGGCTTCCCCATAGCAAAGGATTCCATGACTGGTGGTCAGAAGGACAGGGTCAAGAGAACTGAGTTCTAGTCCAAAGGCTTAGACACAAGAGAGACTGAACAGCAGCCCAGGAGCGACCAGGGCCACCTTGAGCGTATCACAGAACACGAAGACTGAACTCTGTGAGTCTACCCTTGCCCTCTACCCCCGTAAGGGAGGGTGTCATTAGTAATGGAGGGAGCGATGGGACAGAGAGTCAGAAGAATCCAAAAACGCCTGTTTGCATCCACAACAATTCTGTTCTCTTCCAGGAGTCTTCTGACTCTCAAAGCACCCTACCTGCCACTCAGTCCCGGCCACAGCCCTGGAGGAGGCCCGGGAAACACAGCAATCTTGGTTTCTCAGAAGCACAAGCAGAAAAGCTGGGACTGGCCCAAGGGCACCCAGTGGGCACTGGAAGTCAGGGAAGAATCCGCATCCACAAAGGGCTCCTTGAAGGCCCCCCTCAAAAGTCCCCTGCAAAACCCCACACATCCATCACTTGTTCCATTCCTCACGCGGCCTACAGCACTGGAAATTGGTTGCAGCGATCACTCTTAAGGAGTCTCAACAGGCAGACAGCATTAAAGACAAGTGAGCTTTAAGGCAGCATCTCTGAGTCTTGATGGCATTGCAAATGACCAGCCATTTCCTGGTCCACTGGTTAGGGGATTAGCATACTGCGTGTAAGAGCCGCCTCCATCTGTCTCCCGTGTTCTTCATTACGAGCGGCAAGGTGGAATCGGCACCTAACCTTTGAGTCCATGAAGGGTAATGCCCTCAGCACTCCTGGGAAGACGCACCTTCCATCACGGGACTCTGGAGCACTCTTGGAAGGCCCGTCCAGGTCACATCTGCATCTCAGGATGCTTATTGAGAGCTCAGGGAGCAGGTGGACCCGTGAAGAACAAGGGGTCGAGGAAGAAGCCCTGGGTTTAGTGTCAGGAGACTTGACCTCTATGTTGGCTCTATGCACTGTTTGCAGGTGACTCAGGCTGGTGTTTTTCATTCCGGCCTCCTTACGAGATCAGGGGTCATCCAGCAGGTCTGAGAGGTCCTCTGAGCCCTGACTCCATGGCTGCCTTCCCAGGAAGCCTTCTCTAGCTCCGTCGTCAGCTTCTCCCCTAGTCCCACTCCCCCCCATGCCCCTGCCCAGGGGCTCCTACAGGCTATCCTGGCTCCCACTGTCCTTGGTTGCACCCTCTGACTCTGTCTCTCCCATACCCAGGAGGAGCGATTGGTCCTGGCTTCCTCCTTGTGTTTGCTTCTGTCCACAGCTGCAGCCTGCATTGGATGACAGAATCCCCAAGGAGGAAGAAAGCGGAGACAAGCCTGAGCCAAGACAGGGTCCCCAGGAAGCCCTGTCTGCCAGAGAGCACCTCCTAAGGTTGGGTGACCCCTGGAGCCTTTCTCCTCCAAAGTGGCTGGTGTTGATGGATCGCCCAAGCTGAGCTGCCTGGAGCTCACATCTTAGAGAGGACTGGCATTTCCACAAAAGGGGGTTTGACCACTGCTGGATGCCCCAAACAATTGGCTGTAAAATATTATTTCGAAATCTCACCGGGTATGTCCCGTGGTGGATCAGGAAGGTCGGAGCTCAGACAGAGCTGGGCTGGACCACACTGTGAGATATAACCTTGGGTAAGCTCTTCCTCTAATTGGAAGCTCGGTTTATCCATCAGTTAAATGGGTAGTTGGACCAGATCGTGGCTAAGAACTTTTCAGCCCTGACCTTCCAGAGGACTCCAGAAATGCTGGAGGGGAATGATGGGCTTTCTGGCCTTGTTTTGCAGAGTGGTAGGTTCTGGTCCAAGGAAACTGGACCACGTGACTCAAATGCCCAGCAGCTTGGGGCAGTCACAGCGGGGGCATGACTACAGCCTAACTAGAGGTAGGGAAATGCCATCTGGCTCCAGGTAGAGCTGTGGCTACCCTTTGGGGTCTCTGAAGGCTTCCTGGATCTGACCTTCTCCCCAAGGAAAAGAGGAGGGGCTGTGCCTGGGGTAGGCCAAGGAGGGAGGCGGCCTCGTCTGCTCAGTTGACTTCATCCACTCGTCTACCCATTCCTGACTGCATTCGCACCTCAAGTGCTTTGTGAGCTCTGCTTTATCCCTCAGGACCCCACTCTGTTGCTGCCCTCTCTTCCTCTTGCCCCCAGGAATAATGAAGCCCCCTCTCCCTCCCTGCCCCACTGTCATCACACAGGCCACATGTCTATGGCAGTCTGGAAGACTTCATGAATGCGCAGTGAGTCTGTAAGCCTCAGGTCCTACTGTTTCCAAGCACATGGCATACGGCAGTTGCTCAGCCAAGGTTTGATGAATGAATGAATGAACGAGGGGAAGAAACAGGATGAATAGGTGTGGTGGGACGACATTCCAGGGTGAGAGGCAGTGTAGGCAAAGGCCAGTGGAGAGAAACAGCCCAATGGTCAAGGACCCGGGAGTAATCGCTATGGGCAATTAGTTAGGGAGTACCTTAATACCCCCTTTTTGTTCCTCATCTCACAGGTGTTGGGTTTCTGCCTTAATATCTGTATTATTCACTAGACTGTGAGTCCCATAAGCCCATCTGACTATAACCACAGGGCTTTGCCCAAGACCTAACACATAGATGCTTCATAAGCACTCTTTACATGAATTCACTAGATAAGAAGGTGGGTGGTGGAAGGCCTGTATGGTGGTTCTACAGGGGCCAGAGATTCAGACCCCATACAGGGTTGTCATACAGAAGGCAAGATTCCAGTTAAACTTGAATTTCAGGTAAACAACAAATAATTTTTAATAGCTATGTCCCAAATATATTCACAGGACATACTTATTATAAAATTTATTCGTTTTTTTAATCTGAAATTAAAATTAAACTAGTGTTTGGGGTGCTTCTGTGTATTTGCTTATTTCTTTATCATTTTATTTTATTTTATTTTATTTTTTTATTTTTATTTTTTTGAGTTGGAGTCTCACTCCGTCTCCCAGACTGGAGTGCAGTGGCCACTCCCGGCCACCGCAGCCTCCACCTGCTGGGCTCCGGCGATCCTTCCGCCTCAGCCTTCCAAGTAGCTGGAACTACAGGAGCGCGCTACCCCACCCGGCTAATTTTTTTGATTTATCG